>JAMKCH010018356.1:0-22685 GCA_023653785.1 Ophioderma brevispina
TGGATTGCTAAGTGGTCCTCCAGCTAAGTGGGCAGCCCACAAATATAATCACTTTGATCAATGAAATCAAACTACTTTTGGGGTTATTTCTTTATCAAAATTTCTTTTGTAACTGTTCTCAATGTTTGTCTGGTCATATCTATAACAGATAATGCATATTGACTCTTATGCCTATTTGGACATTTAGTATTCAAATTTAGATGGTAAGTATTAATGACCCTATACGATATGTAAGACCCATTTTGGGACCATCAGTATAGCTGGCAGGACCCCCCCCACTTAGGAATCAATTGTGCATGTGTGTGTGTGCAATTGTATGTCACTAAAATGTTAAGGTTTTTTAAAAACGACATCAATTGAAAAGTTGAAAGTTGCAACTGGAACCAAACTTGTGTCATAGGTGCCAACATGGGATCCCTCATATGTGATGAGGTGAAAGGTCCAAGTTACAAGCGTAATGTGATGTCAAGTTGTAAGAAAGGCTGGGGTGGCCACAGCTTTAAATATTATTTTGATATGTGGAGTTGTAAAAGCCGAGAACAGTGAAATTCTAGCTACATTTATGTCTGATTAGGGTGTCCAAAATGGTGAAATGAGTATTCTATTTATGTACTTTGGGGAATATGAAAATTTGGGACCATTTTGAAAAAGAAGCAGTATTCTAAAAGTGACCAAAGTATGACCTTGAAACTTATTGCTCGCTAACTATAAATTTCATGATTTAAAAATAATCCTTTAGGATTGTAGTTAGTGACCAATCCAAAGAGATTTAAAATTAAACCCAATTTGCTTAGAGTTATCATATTAGATTTGATTTAAATCTAATATGACCTTAAGGTTCATGCAATAGAGATTAATTTTAATCTTTAACTTTTTTTTTTTTTTTTTTTTTTAACTTTTAAAAATCCCTGAAATTTAGGAGTGAACTATTAGAGGGCCAGGTTAATTGAAAACCCCACAGATAGGGAACCTTTTTAATCCTTAGGGTTAATATGGCCAAAATGTTGGTATAGATTCAGTACAATTATTCCTAATTAATAATTCCCCCCCCCCCCCCGTACAAACCTTTTCCCCCCCGGCAAATGCGTATTCCATGTACTTAACAATTCTAGACTTTTACTTCTAGACTTTGCTATTCTCTATCATTTTTGGTATAACAACAGGGACTTCTTTGTAGTCCTTATATTGATTAATACATTTAGTCTATGTAGGTGACATAGGTTCTAGGGATGAAACCCTTTTAAATGAGTAATGCACTGATAGAGTGCAAAGATTCCATTTAAAGATGGTTTTGCTGCTGATCATTTGCGATCCTTGATATTGATTGCCATTATCAAATACATTTGGTTAATGTAGTCGGCATAGTTTAACCAATGCAAAAACATTTGGAAAATTCATGCAACTTTCTTTTAGGATGTCTGAGTTCGATAGGAAATGGCTTATTGACCTTAATGGAAATTGATTGACAGCACAGTAGTTACTTAGCACATTTTTAAGTTTCTTAAAATTTAATGCATGTAAATGGTACCCAGGTTAAAGTCAAGGTGCATCCGGGTCCCATCCAGGCACAGCTATTGTGTACGTGCTTGAAAACTGCACACATATGCCTGTTTTATGAGTCCAATACAGAGTATCTTGGCAAGTGTACATTAACATAACTGTGATCGTTGCTTGATACCCACAATGTGGATTAAAAAATATTGGCCATTTACGTAGTTGTAGTTAATTTCAATTTACCATTATGAAATCGGTGAAGCAGTTAGTCCATTTTCTTTCAGCCTGTAACTTTACATTTCTCAATAGTTTAATATTCATTGACTGGGATGTTAAAGCAGGTAACTGAATGGTTCAAAACAGTTGCAGTCTAATTGTAGATGGGCGGAATAAAGATAATGCTCTTTCAACATTTCAGGCGCACACGCAACAGTATCGCATCCTGTCAGATATGTCAAATTCTTAAAGGAATGAAGGACAAGTAAACCTACCCAATACAGTACGGAATCTCAACCTTATCTATAACACCACAAGTCAAAAAATTATCTCTGCACTAAGTTCTTACTCATTTGAAATCCTCACACTGCAGACTTTTCAAAAAGCTGGTACTTTTGACACAACAAGTTGTTGTGCAAATATCAGAAATTCAAAGCTGGCATTGCTATTAGTCACTAAAAACACATTCTGATGCAAAAGCAGCTTGCATATCAAACCTTTTCATACAGGCTTTTCATCAGGAAGTACAAAGCCACGTAGTCCTGCAGCTTATGCATTAATGGGCGCACACCACTAATAAACGATTCCATTGAATACACGTAAAAAGTAGCAGATCGCGCGCTCTAATTTGCACACGCGTTGAACAATATTTTGAATGTTTGAATCGATTTCCCTAAAGATCAACAACGAAACTCTTAAAGAAGTTGCAATTTTTGATATCATTATAGAGTAGAGATTTTAAGTAAAAGTGATATAGAACAGCGCCACCACTATATTGAGCCGACGTGCAAGCCTCATAGACGCTTTTCGACCAGGGCGGAAGTCGAGGGCCAGTTTCTACACAGAATCGAATATTTTAAAATATGTGATTAATCTCAATGATGATTCAAGTATTACTCTTTCACTTTTTTATAAATATTCACCCTCACTGGAAAACGGTCCCCAAAGGACAGCAAAATATCTCCACCGGTTTTGGTTTTTTACCGGAACTAACTACCATTACACAAAAAGTGGAGTGATTAGTGTTGTGCGCCCTTAATGCAGGGGTTTGTCCAACTTTTTGATGCAGGTGCTCAGGTGCTACATGAGTTGAATCTTGCAGGCGCACCAAGCAAATAATTGTGGGTTCTCAAGTTTGGTTAGGGACGTAACTTTCCAAGAGTCTAGAAGTAGACCAATATTTTTTATTACCGATTTTGCATGAAAAAAAAGGGACCCAAAGGCTACCCCAGAGAAATCCAGATTTTGGGCCATATTTACACAAGATTGGACATTTTTCCGAGAAAATATCGAACTTTTTCGCAAATTTGGGAAAACTTTTGGCTTCAGATTGCATGAGGCAAAATTTGAATAATTTTCCATCAGTTTTAAGAAAAGTTCAGTTTTCCACGATTCTGTGCAAACGATCGAGTACATTTGGTGGTAATCAAAGTATAGAAAAATGTAGTTTGCGGGTCAATCGGAACCCCCTTTGTCCACATAGTGTTAAAGTGCTGAAACTGAACCTCAATTATCATAATTCTTTTCATTTATCCATAGATGTATAACCAATAAGCCCTGATGGTAAAAACAAGCACGGGGTTTATGCACGTGGTAGGTATTGAATGGGACTACATTGTAGATATGCCATATTTGATAAATCCCATTTGATATGATTGACATAACCATCTGAGAGGTGAGCAGGTCAGGTCACAGGGAGAGCCTCACTGGTAAGCAATGTGTTGCCTTCTCTTTGTCAACAGAGTGAAATTGTCTTTCCCTAGGTATATAGATGACAAACATGAAACAAACTAAATAACAATATTAGAATATTAAAGACGCTACCTGTGATCTATCCAAAAGTTAAAAATTTGTAAACCATTGGCGGTATGGACGGATTGCTTTTTCCCCAAGGGTATATGTGCAGCTCTGGGGTGTTGAATAATATGGGTGTACATTGTATATGTATAGTTCATATAAGTGAGCTTCAAGTACCTCCAATACAGGCAGACTAAGTGGACTGTTGCATGGACCTGATCCTCATATGCATCTTTACATATACACCTACACATCAACACTGTAAATTTTTCAGAATGCCTAAAATGTAACACCTTTTGAACACCTGCATGACACGTGTTCATATTACGTTTTCTGTGATAAATACTTCCACAGTTCCTTAAATTATGTGAAAAATATTAAGAAAACTAATTAAATGATTACAATCGAAATATATATTCCATTTTTTGTTGCCTCAGAGTAAAAATAAAAAAGTGAAATTTTTCGTCAGAGTCGCTGAGAACACATCGGACACCTTAGAACATTGGCGTCTGAACAATGGTTTCAGGCGTCTGAAGTGTTCATTTCACTCAGATTTCTGAAGCGTGAACACTTCAGACGCCTGCGTGAACACTTCAGACGCCTAAAAAATGCCACTGGTATAAGGTGTCCGATGTGTTCTCAGCGACTCCGACGAAAAATTTCACTTTTTTATTTTTTACTCTGAGGCAACAAAAAATGGAATATATATTTCGATTGTAATCATTTAATTAGTTTTCTTAATATTTTTCACATATTCTAAGGAACTGGAAGTATTTATCGCAGAAAACATAATATGAACACGTGTCAGGTGTTCAAAAGGTAAATATTATATAGAAGCTCGGAGAAACTGGCGAGCACAGAACTAAATAAAGACGAAAAATACACGGTCTCGAACCCGGAGCCTCTCGCTTTCTAGGCATGGGAAATACCACTGGGCCACAGAGGACTGTGTTAATGTGGATACCAGTGAACGAGCACTAATGTATTTCAGTCTTTATTTCAGAATTTCAAGCGGCCGTAATTATATTTTTTGTATTATAGAATGGGAGGGCCTTATTTGCATGATTCTAGCAGAATCTATGATGAAGCGAAACTCAATTCAATGCACGCGAGGATCAAGTAAATGATACAACCCGAGAAAGTAAATTGGTAAATATTATAAAAAAAAAAAAAAAAAAAAATAGAAGCTCGGAGAAACTGGCGAGCACAGAACTAAATAAAGACGAAAAATACACGGTCTCGAACCCGGAGCCTCTCGCTTTCTAGGCGTGAGAAATACCACTGGGCCACAGAGGACTGTGTTAATGCGGATACCAGTGAACGAGCACTAATGTATTTCAGTCTTTATTTCAGAATTTCAAGCGGCCGTAATTATTCTTTTTGTTACATTTTAGGCGTTCTGAAAAATTTACAGTGTACATACAGACCTACACACTCATGGCCATGTAACAGACCTATACTTAATACTAATATTAATACACAGTAGTCTATGGGAATAACTAGCTCATCTAGAAAAAAAGATATGGCCAAATGTTGACCTTTTGTGAAATGTTGACCTTTTGTGAAATTTCCTCACCCCCTGTCAGACCCAGGGGAAGACCCTGGAGGAATGAACTACATGGTTAGGAGGGGCTTGTACCTTCCTACAATATACTTAAGTTTGGCTACTCTAGCTCATCTAGAAAAAGATAAGGTCAAATGTTTTTTTTTTCTAATTAGATTTGTCATCTAAGAAGGTTATAATGAAAAAAAATATTGTGAGTGGAATGGGGGGGGGGGAATTCATGATACAAGAGTCAAATGAAAAAGGCTTGTATTGCTGTAAAGGTAACCAAACTGTCTGGCTTGTTACAAGGATGAAAAAAAGTATAGTTTGTACTATCTACAACTTGAGATAAGACAACAATTGTCATATATCAAAGGTCATCACCAAAGGTTAAACTTTATAATGTAGATTGCTTTAAAATGGGCTCAAATTCTTTCCTAATACTGCAACTAAAATAATTTGTACTGTCTAACATCTTTCTAAAATTCTGAGGTCAATTGAAGTCAGAAATGACTAACTAGGTCAATGCCACTATCAATAAACCAAATACAAGAGAGTGCCAATTCTTGTGTAAAGGTAAACAAATTCACACTATTTTCAAGAATATCAAAGCGTACTTCAACAATGACCCCAAAATTGATTCCTAAGATGACCTATAACCTGAAATTCTCATCCATCCATCCTTATTGTGACCTGGATGGCCTACCATGGCTCTATGTACCATTTCTCCCCCATCTGGCTTGCCATACTTTCCTCTCTGGCTATTTTCACACTTGCTGATCACCTATATTGATTGAATTCCTTAGTTATTTAGATTTCTTTTGTTACTGTTTCTGTATATCTTCTGTGGTTTTACCAAGGGGGTGAAACGCATTCAAAACCAGTCGTCCGTGCTGGGCGCTGACATTTTGAATATTGCACGGAATAATTATCAGTTTGGGTGCTTGTATACACACATAATGTCAATTCGATACAAACAATCCGCCAAAATATCAGTTGTTGGAAGTTGGGTGCTATTGGGTGGTTAAATTTTGTCCTACCCATGGCCACACAACGAATGAAATGACACATCAGTCGTCTTGATTTAAATAAACCGCCTCAATGAATACATCTTTTCACCTAAGCGCGCATTGCATTATGAGAATAAAGAGTATCTGAGCACAATGATCCAGGTACACTATTATTACACCTGGCCACTTCTAACACATACATTAATTTGTATCACTACCGATTAGTGTATATGCAAAGCGGCACCCACAGTATGTGGAAGCGGAGGCAGCCATTGCTTTCTATTGTTGGTACTCTAGGTTTTCTTTGTGGTCGGCAAAACATACGAGACGGTGAATTTCTAAAGATTACGCAATGTTTTGCCTCTCTATCTATGTAGAACCTCTTTGGGTTTTACTACTTCACTACTAGAGCTGGTCTCTACTGCACATCTGTACTAGAGCTGGTCTCTCTCACCTTGACAAAGAAAGGCTTGTCCTTTTGAAATGTTGTTTTTTAATTCAATGTATTAAATTGTTTTTACACCCATTGGATGTTGTGATACACTTTTTTGTATTTACTCTTAAGGTTGATTATGTCAACTACCCAAGGTCATTCCCATTCCATGAAGCATGTTGAACAAGAAGCACTTCATTAAAGGGTGTAGCAGCGATAATGCGAGAGAATCGAAAAATGTGGAAATGCATTTTTTAAACTTATAAATCAGGGATAAGTGTGTTCAATTCCATATAACTGCTTTAATGTTGAAACAAACCACCAAATAGTGAAAAAAATGAAGTATTTGAGGAAATTTGTCAAACCCGTCTCCCGAAAATAGACATACAGCGACTGGCCCCCCTTTCAAACTCTGCCATAACTAAACAGATTAGTGGTTTACCACCAGTACAACAATAATCATAGATATAGGTTATGGTGAGGTCAAATGCATGATCATGATGAACAATATCACGCTGTGAAAATCTGTGATATTCACCAGGAAAGGTTTTTTTGATCTCAAGTCGGAATTTGGATACGCCCACGTATAGAAATTACAAAATAGATAAAAAGTACTGCCTTGTCTTAATACACAGATTTCAAGCCAAACAACACGCTGCAGGTGATGTTCGCATTCCCAAGCCAGTAACACAAAAATATAAAAATATGAATTTTTTGATGATTTTTTCGGATTGTTACGGATTAGGAAAATCGCTGCTAACCCTATATGGACAGATACAAATCGGATAATTCAAAAATCCATGTACTGCGTGCTCGCGGCTAAAATCCAGAAGTCTTTGTGAAAACATTTGGGCAAACACCTGGTCACGAGTTTTCCATAGAAATTTATATTTTTAAAAAAAATTACCATAATAGTAGGGATTTAAAGAGACATGAGGAGATTTCCGAAGGAAAGAAGCACCCCCACAATTTTCTCAAACCTAGCGTTTTTTATATTTGGAATGCTTACATGTATTCGTCACACCTGAAGTGAATAAGCCGAAGTACGCCGTCTTTATGTATAAGATGATGATTTAGAGTTTCTGTCGTGCACGCAGAAGCCAAAGCATGGTTTTCTATGGGGGAACGATTACGATGCAGGCAAGTTCAAAACAAGGTTTGGCGGTTTTCTTTTGCACCTGTTTGTCCATAAACCTTCCAAATGTTCTGTAGGGTCGACAACCGATCCAAGTGAAATTTGAGAGAAATTCATATCCTAAAAAAATCTCCTCCTGTCCTTTAACCCTTGCAAAGCTGGATACAGGATACACAGTACAATATACAGCAAAGTACAATGTGTACACAGTACACATCTGTCCAAATTACATTGGATAATGATGTTTTGAAAGAAAATATTTAAAAATGAACTGAAAAAGTCTCACAATAGAAATAGAAAGCATTGATTTCTTCTCACACTTTTCTAGATGGCATACCAGTTTGTAAACACATGATGTGACATGAATGATTATCTGACCACTACAGCAAGTTATTTTGAGACAGGTGAATTCCCACCAGTAGCGCCCTCTAACCAAACCACGACATAGGACGCTAACTTATAACCATCACACATTAACAAGCACACATATTGCCTAGAGTAGTTTTGAGTGTAACCCTATAACTACATCAAACACACAAAAGATCAAGTCTGGCCCCTCTGAAAAAAAAAAAAAAAAAAAATGATGATTTAGTAGTTTCTGTCGTGCACGACAGAAAGTCAAAGCATGGTTTTCTATGGGGAACGATTACGATAGCAGGCAAGTTCAAAACAAGGTTTGCGGTTTTCTTTCGCACCTGTTTGTCCAATAAACCTTCCAAACGTTCTCGGTAGGTGGTCTACAACCGATCCAGTGAAATTTGAGAGAAATTCATATCCTAAAAAATCTCCTCCTGTCACTTTAAACCCCTGCAAAGCTGGATACAGGATACACAGTACAATATACAGCAAAGTACAATGTGTACACAGTACACATCTGTCCAAATTACATTGGATAATGATGTTTTGAAAGAAAATATTTAAAAATGAACTGAAAAAGTCTCACAATAGAAATAGAAAGCATTGATTTCTTCTCACACTTTTCTAGATGGCATACCAGTTTGTAAACACATGATGTGACATGAATGATTATCTGACCACTACAGCAAGTTATTTTGAGACAGGTGAATTCCCACCAGTAGCGCCCTCTAACCAAACCATGACATAGGACGCTAACTTATAACCATCACACATTAACAAGCACACATATTGCCTAGAGTAGTTTTGAGTGTAACCCTATAACTACATCAAACACACAAAAGATCAAGTCTGGCCCCTCTGACGGTGAGCTAACATAACATCACATCCGACATACATTTGTGGAGATGTCTCGTTAACACATCTTGCAGCCTTTTAAAATTTAATCTGAACTTTATGTGAACCATCAAGTACTAGGTCATCTCCTAAACCCAATTACCAACAAGCAAGCATAACGTTTACCCGCTCTGCTGCATGGCGCCCTTCCTTATCATGCACGCGATTGCTACATTAACATTCAATGTATGTGCAGCCATATTGCTTGTTGGTCAGTCAAGTACCGTAAGCCCAATTATATGTTACTATTAAAACCTATTTCTGTATGTTTAGCAATTATGAATATGACACTTCTCATGTCATCCCACACTCTCTTGATTGGAAATCAGAATATTGAGTATAATTTAAAGTTCTCTAAAACAGAATTTAGTGGTCTCAAAGTATTAGACTAATCACAAATTGTAAAAGCTTCTCTTTTGAAAAGATTTATCACCTAATTCTCTTTTTAAAGTGTAATTCAAAGGTACACATTACCCATGTCATTTGTACTTTATTATTAAGAGGGAAATCACGTCTCCAGAGTAATGACAAAGAGTGGTCACATTAAATTATAATCAAATCTCATTTTGAAAAGTTCCTGCACAATCCAAACAGGATCTTTCAAATTTGTGTACACTTAGTGAGCGCCATGACTGTTCCTAGTAGGCTGACGTATTTTTAAAGGATGAGCAAGAAAACTCCAACTACGCAATTTATAGCCATCTGTCATCACCCAACTACAACAGTCATAATCACTTATCTGGGGTGAAAACTTCATTCCAACCAAATGCAGTAATACTTTACAGTGGCCATCAACACCATGATCTAAAAACAACAGGACAACCCACCACCCTTGTGATAGTAATCTTCCATGGATTGATGGGGGACAAACATGTCTAGACTGGGGGAGAGAGTAATCGCACGACTAATTACTAATTGCTCATTTTACACAAGAAAATTGGGGGGTAATAGAAGGTTATTCATATGGCCGAGAGTCATTTAGAGTTCACAAGAAGTGGAATCCATACATTGCTTACTGATAATATTCAACAAGGCTCCTAACCATCATTTTGTCCATGACACCAAGTGTGCCTAAAGCCTTAATCCAACATTGTATCTTGATCAGGTAAGCATGCATGACTCACTGATTATTGCTAACTGTGTAGCCTAGCAATTAATTTATCCTGACAGCAAAAAACAATGGATTTTTGGCGAGCAAGTCATTTCAGTTGTCTTATCCCTGCAAATATTAACACACAAACTCAACTGGTAACATAAAGTTACAATGCACCTCTGAGAATACAAATCAACTAATATTTTCAAATGTGTATGGCTTCAATACTGTCATTGGTTGAGTTGTCAAAAACATAGAAACAAGGGGTACCCCATATCAGGCATGGCTTCGTTACCTGTCCTAGGGAAATCTTCAAAGTGGAAGTGGAAACTTATCAGTAGGCCCCTAAGGGATTTAGAGTTTACTCAACCTACCAGCATATCCCTTTACCTTGCTAAGTGTCAAAAAACAAAACTAGAAACAACTAGACTGTTCAAATGTTAACACAACCTATAGCTGTGTATTCTGTGTTAAAGTTCCATGGCCTGATCACTAATAGCTTCATTCCCCAAGACCTCAGATTTTACCGAAGTGGTCAAAATATTGATGTCTGAAGAAAGCTACTATTTTTCTTATTTTCCTGTGAAATATTATGGCTAAAAGATGTTTGGTTGGGTGTTACATGCAAACAATATATGGCTTCAATACTGTCAATGTACAAAGAAGATATTATGAGTGAAAAGGTGTATCACACAGTGTTCTACGGGGGCTTGCCAAATCACACATATCAAAATGCGAAATATTTGCATAAAACTTCACAGACGGGGTATTTGGATGAAAGTAATTCAATCAAGGTGAAAACTTTATATAATTAAATTGGACCATCCCATTTTAATTTGCAACAGAAGTAGTTGTTTAGATTTTCAATGGATGTCTATTTAATCTGCCTACTTGACCTTTTGACGGTAATCTGTGTACAATAAAAAAAAAAAAAACAGTACACTCCATATGGTCTTGAGTCAGTGATTCCTCTGAGCTGCTTCAGGGATTATAGCAATTGATTTGCATTAAAAGAAGCAGTTTAGTATAGATTTTCAAAGAATGCTCCTAAAATCTTCCTATGTAACCTGTGATCCTAATTTCTACGCACCACATATTTGCCCCGAGTCAGTGGATCCTCTGAGCAGTTTTATTGATCATAACAAATGATATTACAAAATATCTATTTTCAAAGAATTTCCCTTTTTAAAGAGTGACCTTTGACTCCATCTGTGTACTTTCCATATGGGTCTTGGGTCAGCATTTTAGTAGGGTTGGTGATAATAGCAATTGAGCCACAAGAGGCAATTTAGATTTTCAAAGAATGTCCCTTTAATTGCCCATATTATATTTGAACCCAATCTGAGTACACCTCATATGAGACATGCGCCAGTGGTACTTCTGACCAATGTCTACAATGTTGATAGCTGTGCACATCTGAACTCCAACCTTCAAAATTCATTTCCGGCTCGATTTAGTTTCCGCGCAGAGTGTATGAAGGGTTTAGGGTTTTTTGAACCTTTCTTATTTGTATTATATGGAATGTATTTGTTTGTATGCCATACATATCTTCCTTTTTATCAAGTGAATTTCTCCAGTGCATAGATTTTTTCTATTTTCGGCAGCATCAACACTTTTACCGGTCACTTGATAATGCTAGATAGGTAGAGACCAAAGTTTTCCATTTTACAGAAAAAAAGAAACAAATGCCACATTGGCTATTTACGTTTAATGACAGCATTTCTAGGTAAGGCTTATGATAAGAAACTAATAAATGTTCCTGGAATGGACCAAATTTGAATGCTGCTTTTAGAAAATGGAAACAAACACAGAATGAAATATTTGTAAAACGATAGGCCTATCACCAGAATCACCGCCTTATTCCTCCTCATTTCGTTTGAAATTGTGGCTTCCTTCCCATCGCACTATTATTGTAGGCATATGTTTTTCATGCCATCGTCTTGGTGCATGCAAATATGTAGACAACTCACAGAAAAAAATAAATTTGTTACCGACATCCCAGAACCACGAGTGCCTGGCGCCAAAAAAAAAAAAAAAAAAAAAAAGTTTTCCATTTTACAGAAAAAAAGAAACAAATGCCACATTGGCTATTTACGTTTAATGACAGCATTTCTAGGTAAGGCTTATGATAAGAAACTAATAAATGTTCCTGGAATGGACCAAATTTGAATGCTGCTTTTAGAAAATGGAAACAAACACAGAATGAAATATTTGTAAAACGGAAAACTTTGGTCTCTACCTATAGGCCTTACTCTGACATTGCAAAATCATGTTTCTGTGCGAGGAATATATCACCAGAATCGCCGCCTTATTCCTCCTCATTTCGTTTGAAATTGTGGCTTCCTTACCATCGCATTATTATTGTAGGCATATGTTTTTCATGCCATCGTCTTGGTGCATGCAAATATGTAGACAACTCACAGAAAAAACTAAATTTGTTACCGACATCCCAGAACCACGAGTGCCTGGCGCCATTTTCATTGTTTATCATCATCAAATTCCGCAAGCTAGATGGCACGGTCATTTCCCACTTCCGTCGTATTGCACTGAACGCCGAGCTAGTACTGAGAGCGAACTTTGTGTGATACCAGATGACTATTAATTTGGTGTTATAAATACTCAAGTTCTTGGGCTCTTCTGAACACGGCATATGTTAGCCTGTGACCTTTGATCATTATTGGTATTTAGTCTTTAGAGTGTGAGATACTAGTCCTGTCCAGACAAGGCCCAACAACTTAAGATGAATACCACCCCAAGGTGATAGCTCGGTGTGATGGACCATGGACATGCATTTGGTGTGTCAACACACTAAGTTTGTCGCGAATATCACACCAAGTCATCCCTCCTAAAAATTGAGATGTGTTGGCCAACACTAAGTTTGCTTTGAGTTGTTCGCCCATGGCAACGCACTTGGTGTGTTGATAGCTGTGCAAATCTGAACTCTGACCTTCAAAATTCATTTCCGGCTCTATTTATTTTCCACGCAGTGTGGTACAAAGGGTTTAGGTTTTTACACTTTTCTTGTTTGTATCAAATGGAATGTATTTGTTTGTATGCAGTATATACTCACTTTTTTAATGATTGAATTTCACCAGTTCATAGATTTTTCTATCTTTGGCAGCATCGCCAATTTTACCGGTCACTTGATAATGCCTACAGACATGACTGACACTGCAAAATCGTGTTTCTGTGAGGAATATAGCACCAGAATTGGGTAGACGTTTCATATAGAAGTCCCATTGATGCAAATGAGGTATTACAATTGATTCCGTCATGCGCTGTAAGACGTTGTGCAGTAGTGCTTGACGGAATGAATGCCAATACCTCATTTGCATCAATGGGAATTCTATATGAAACGTCTACCCAGAATTGCCGCCTTAATCGTCCTCCTTTCGTTTGAGTTTGTGGCTTCCTTTCCATCACACCATCATTGTTTAAGGGGACACTGAACTTGAGAATGGGTTTTTCCAAAATAAAGCTCCCAAAGACTTCAAATTTGGTGGGATGGTGGTACTTGATAGAACTTTGCATTTTTCGGGGGAAAAAACCGTTGCCATGGTAACGGTGGCCATATTGTTTTTTTTAACGTAACCTTGCGCGCAGCTTTTCTCGGTAACCAATTGACTAATTTTTATGTGTTTTTTTCATTCTGCCTTTTTTTTTTTAAATCTAAAGCACTAAAGAGCCCTTTTTTCAATTTTTGTTTCATTCAGTCTGTGCGGTCCATAAAATGACGCATTTTTTGGAAAAAAGGCGAAAAATGCATTATTTTCGTGTTTTTATTATTTTTTTTAAATGGCTCTTTAGTGGTGTTCAGACATCTCTAAGTGACATCCATGCAAAATTTTCAAGTCAATCGGATGTTGTATGCCTGAGAAAAGCTGTGCGCAAGGTTTAAAATGACGAAAAGCGACATCTTCCTTAAATTGCCGTTTTAAAATTAAAAACACTGATTATGCAAATTGAAAAAATATGGAATTTTGATCACCGAAAATGGTAAAGCTATTTGCAATAACCAATCAGAAAATACTCTTTGCTACAAAATAGGGTTAATCACCAAATAAAGTACAATTATACAATTTACCTCATTTGCATCAAAAAAACAAAATACATAAGAAATTGCACACATGTAGTAGTATAGGAAAATCAAACAATGTTGTCAAGTTTGCGTTATCTTGTTTACTTCTAAGAATCATAGAATCTGAACCAAATGTCCGATATTTTTCAAATAAAAAGCAAATTGAAGCTACAATTCCAGAGAAAATAAAACTGAAATAAACCAAAAATGGTCAAAATGGCCCAAATTCACCAATTGCCCAGTTCAGTGTCCCCTTAATGTGCCATCATCCTTGTGCATGCAAAGATGTAGAAAACACTCCTGGACATCCCAGAACAAATGCCATTGCCATGATCACCGGACGCCATTTTGATTGTTTATCGTCGTCTAATTCCGCGGGCTAGCTGTAGATGGCACCCTTATTTCCCACTTCCGTCGAATCACACTGAATGCCTAACTGGCACTTGGTGTGAACTTCGCGTGATCACCGGAATGGAGTGTGTGTAAGCGCAACTTGGTGTGATACCAGATTATGGCTACTAATTTGGTGTGATAAATACCCAAGTTGTTGGGCCCATCTATACATGGCTACTAATTCTTCCCCAGACTATGAATTTTGGGAAAGAGATATCACAATTTGACCTCTAGATAAACCCCACTCTCACTACGGTCTTCCAACATGTTCCCCTAACTGAAAGGAACAGTACGCCAAGTTTTATAATTTGACCAATCCAATGGATGACTACTGACTCCAATATAGTGACCTCCAAAATGTTCCCCTCTATGGAAGAACACATCCCTATAGTTCCAAAATGTGACCTCTGATGTGTTCCCAGACCAAAAGGAACCTTTACCCCAACATTTTGTTATTTGACCCCAGAATTACCCTGTTTGCCATATCAAAATGAACTACCCCCCCCCCCCCGAATTTTGACCTTTTGGTGACCTTTGACCCAAAAATCACAGCCTCCAAGTGATGTGGCTTGCCATAGTGGTTCTTGTAGGTGAATCTGTTGATCATTGACTTGCGGAAGAAATATCCCTTTAATTATAAATTGTGACATTTGAGTCCAAACTGTGAACACCCCATGTATCCCCTAACAAAAAGAAACAACTGAGAAACCACAATATCTTAGTCCCCTATACCAGCTAACGAAGAAACTGTAGTGATACAAGACCTAGTGGTTGCTCTGTAAGGATCTAGGTTAACAAATCTGTAAACCACCAATGTGGTATCCTGACTGCTCATCTCCATCCCAAACCAAAACCAAGGTCTACCCCTTCCCCAGGGCTACATATAGCATGTGTAGTTTTTAAGTGAGAAGGGGAAGTTAAGAGGGACAACTTACAACAAGCGTCACCTTACATTTTATCAGTTATCACAAATGGACCATAATCCCTGGAAAACTGGCAGTGACATACCAAATCCTCCCCGAGACTGCTTGATCCAAGGCCTCTCTCCTAAAATGTGAGTATCTAACCGAAACATCCCAGAATTGCCATGAGGTAGCATGTACTTTATGTTACAAACCCAATTTATCTTACTACCCTTGGCTTTAAATCACCAAATAATTTAGTACAAGAAAAGGTGTCAAGAGAGATTCACATAACAGTGTCCCTAAAATATGAACATTCTGATTTTTGCAACCAATGTAAGAGCTGTGAATATACAAATGTGAAAGGATTAGCTGAAAAATATTTCCCCTTGGTACAAAAATTGTTAAACTTCAAAATTCCTATATGATCAAATTTACCCTCTAATTCCGCCATGTTTTATATTGGATTTAAGCAAATGAAATCACCTTTTTGTTTTCACTTTAGGTATTTCTGTAAACCAAAGCACAAGTATCAAATCTATTGGGGATCTTATCTATATGGAATCACTACATGACATAATATATGGTTGCCCCCAACTTCTCAGTGCACCTTTAAGTTTCAAAATTTCATTGAGCACAGAGGCCACACACCATCAAACCTTGAGAACTCCAGAATGTTTAAACTATTCTGTGGATTTAGTACGTTTCTTCTACAAGTCCATCCATTGGAGCAAACTAACAGAGGAAGTGAAATAATAGCAAGGTCCTTCAATAAACTTTTTAAAAAAGTTGTTTTCAATAATCCATATACTCACCATTTTGTCTTTTCATATAATGACTTCTCCCACCCCATTCTTACCACTGTCCTTTTCTCCCATCCCATATCCGTTCTCGTAACACTGAACACACATAACTGCCCTGGAGGAGCGCGACATCTGGATTTATTAGGTCTTAATCAAAACCTTAAAAATAAAAAATTAAAATAGACAAAAGTACATGCTGAGGAACAATTAAAATTAAACTTACCCAAAAAAATCCAAACGTTATTTACTATTCCTTTGTATCCTAGTCGCATATCACAAATAACCCCCGGAATAACCACCTATCTCCACTGATTAGGATATAGCATCTAAAAAATTCTTCGAATTTTATGTCTGAATAATATCCATAAAAGATACATATATAGATATCACAAATCATTAAGAGGAATAGTTTCAGAGAAGAGTTCAGAATATTCACACAACCGATACTGCCAACAATTTGCAATCTCTAAACCAGAGAAGCAGTGTAGTAGGAAACCATAGGCAAATGAAGCCTATAGTCGTTTGATAGAATTCCCGCCAGTATGTCAGAGACAAGGCCAGTATGGAATAACTCTGGCGTGGAAATGAATTCACCAGCTTCACCCTTTGAGCTCACAGTTCAAAATAGCACTTTTAATAGTGACAGTATAAATAGCGTAGTATTTATTAGTGTATGGTGTATAGTAGCAGTGATATGGTCCAACATTGGGTTAATCTCTGCAAACCTCTGAAAGGCCACACCATGTGGCTAAGTGATGTAAGCAAGGCTACCACGTGCCATCACAAGATAACAATACGACTGAGGATCATCTGCTAGAATTCACTGCAGACCATCCCTATGACATTGTGTAAAAATAGTCCCATACAAAAACAAGATCTTCAGGCTAAGTCTTACAGATGGCTAGTTATCCACTCTCCAAGGTAAATCATACCCTAATTTTGTATCAACGAATCTGATCTGAGGTCTGGAAGCAGGTACCAGGTAACAAAAGAAAGTCTCACATACTGAAATGTGTTTATCTATCAAACCATATATGATCAGAAATTAAATAACTTACTTTTTTTCTAATCTGCGCAAGTAATCCATTGCCATTGATTATAGTAACATAGTTAGATGATATCCGCCATGCTAACTAACCAAATTTGTCACAAACAACAAGATATTTTCAATAGAAATAATAGTACTTTTTACTGACATAATTACTTTAACCATTACACATGACATTGACATACAGAGGTAACTAACTGCAAGTTTCAATTCTTTTGGTTGATTACTTCAATGAAATCTAATGAAGTTAACAAAGCACTAAAAACCACATCGTGACAACAACTTCTGGCAGTGGACTTTATCATCCTACTCACTTAGGCAGTGGGAAAATATTTAATTTTTAAAATGAAGTGTTTTATTGCTTGTTTGTTTGAATTCGTTTTTTTTATATATTGTGTAAATAGTAGAAACATTTAATTTTACAACTTCAAAAGGCAGATAAAATGCTTGAATGCTACCATATTCCTGTGTTTTCATGGCATAGTTCTTTCATTTGGAGGACTTCATACCCCATGTTTGGAAGAGTGTGCCAGAAAGACACTGCATGACCTACTATCCCTGCCTTTCTATTAAGGCCCCTGTTTGGTTGGATTGGTTTTTCCAATAAAGACAGACAATTTGTTATTGTGTGCTCGCTGTTTTGTTTAGCAAATTTGTTTTGGCAACTGCAGTAGCACTGTGTAGGCACCAAGCATTTGTAGGCCTATGGATAGGCTACAAATAGTATCATCTGAGAAATAAACCACATTAGTATGTGTAGAAGCTTGTAGAGGTGACTTGGTCCCTCTGTATATTACTATAGTCGATTTCGTGTTGATACGGTTCGTCCCCCTGGAGTTTTGGACCTATTCAATTAAGTCTGAGAGGGAAAATGAAAGAATTCAAATGCACGTGCCACACCGGATTATCTCGAAGGACACTCCGGTCATATAATCACTCACCTGCCACTAAAAACAATTTCATTCATGTATGGAAACACACAATAGTGTATTTCAGGCCTTAACATTCCTCACAATAACATGATTAACAGAAGTCCCTGTGCCTCATTGAATTTTTCACCTCCGCAAGAATGGTACGGGGTCACATATCAGATGAATCGAGTATAGTACCACAGCACAACTCTTCACACCAGATGATATACTTTCATACTTAAGAGCAAATTGAAAACATTCCACTTTTTTCAAATATCAAATTAGTGGTAAGTGTCACATGAAAGACCTTCAGTCAGAATGTAATGCTTTCTATACTTATATTCTCAATTATTTGAAATTAAATTATAAGTCAAATGCTCTCCCCATTTCAATCATATTTATAAAAAGAAAAAATGGAGCATTCACTAAGAGTAAATAAGACAGGTCTTATGTTGGAAATCTCCTACTTAAAGGTGGTTGTTCCGATTTATGTGTATTGTGTTCTCTACTTGATATGAGAGCCTGGCACTTACACATACACCCCATCAAGTACCGTGGGAAACAAACTTGCGGTTTTGATGGTAGACGCAATAATGCATGTTGCAAAGCCCTATTCAATACTGTGCTGAATAAAGTGGTTAACCACTAAAACGGCGGTTTTTTGTTAATATCTTGGGAATGAATGGATTCGAGGGCTCAAATTTCAGGACGACAATGAGAAAAATACGGCCTTTCATCTGATATCAAAATCGATACTACTTCCGGGTAAATCAGGGGGTCCCAAAGACGATCGGAACACGCCCCTTTAACATGTGCATTGAAAGTTCTCCTTACAATGAATATAAATCATTATCAGTTGATACTGATCAAATGCTTGAACTACATTAATTACCACACTCATATTGTAGGCTCAACCCCATAGCCAGGCTATATATTTAACCTATGTATGCCAATTAAGACAATTATTATCAATTGATGAATTACACAATTGACCACAACAAAACAACAATTAGCATAACAAAATAAGATATTTGGTAAACATTTTGACCATACCTCCTCCTCCACATTTGCATGAGAGCTTCAAAGTCCTCTGGTCGCGGCATGACAGTAACAAATGACAGACTCTACACCAGATAATTTATTATGTGATCCATACAATATTTTGAGTATTGTGCAACAGGTAGTACCTCTATTATGGGATTGATCACACAGTACCGACGTAGTATGTCAAGAAAAACAGGAAAATTAAAATGTGGAAATCAATCCTTGAAATGAACAAGTCCACAAACCAGTATAAATCTGCACAGAATATTAGTCCATGGATGCTGTTTATTCAGCAACGAACCAAATTAACTGTCTGTGTCAAAGTCCAAAATTTTTTGCACTGATGATGCACGACTCACGTTATCATGATCATTATTCAAAATATATGATAAACTTTCACACGAGCAATCATGGCACAGTTAAATTGTTTATACTAATGAGAAAGCACATTTAAATTGTCCAGCATTTATTTTATTCCACTAACCAGCACTGTACTCAATGGCCCTGTTATTGAATCCGACCTTAAAATCACCTGGAACATTGGTTCTACACAAGCAGCCTGTGCGATTTTATTTTAATCACTACACAGTGTTCCACCCATTTCTTTCTAGTTTATAGTTATATTACTGTGGACATACACAAATGATTAATCTACTTGATGTCAATGCACACACAGTTCAGGTATATCATACTACAATTAATTTTCAATCTCACTGATTTTAACCAGTTATTTATTATTTGAAGTATATCTCATCATTTACTGTTATGTGACCAATGTTGGATATGTGAATTAGGGATGGCATCCAATAACAGCCCATGTTACCTTCTCTCTAGGTAAGGGTCAATCTGGACCATTGAACTTAAATCATCCTACACTGAAAACATCAACCAGTAGTTTTTACTAATAAAAACCTCGTTAAAACGATGTCTAGTTTTACTAATTGATGGTTTGTAAGTCACGCTTAACCAATTTAAATTATTGGTAAAGAAGGCTCTATGCGTTTATTTTAATCGTTGGGCATACTCAATGAGTTTTCTGAATGAGAAAAAGTTCGTTAAACTGAATTTAAAAGTTAGTAAGGCACACTTTACTATTTGCTAAACTAATTTTTGGGGTAGTTCTACTAACTTATAAATTCGTAAAAACGATGTCTAGTTTACTAGTTGGGTTAATTTGGCCATTTGAACTAATTTTTTAACTAGTTTATCCTGTCGTACCAATCAGCTCTACAATTATGCTGTACAAATGCAGTTGGTCCATGCAGGCAAGTATCCAAAGCGACACAACACGTAGAAACATAGGCTTATTAGATGCAAATAAGGAATCACACAAATTGTACACCAAATGTATTACAACTTATTACTGTTTGTCCTCAAACTGTTCTATAGTCACCGGAACAATTGTTTGAACTAAGCGTACGCAGTACTGACGTGTGCGACCTGTACACGGGCGTATCGCGCGTCTATTTTAATCGTTGTGTTTACTCGCAGTCTACAGCAGTGCGACCTTCACGCACACATGCTGCAGCAGATTGTCCCCGAGATTGTCATGATTGAGTATAATTGTTTGAACTGATTCGAACAGAGTATATAAGCATGTCATAGAGCAAAAACCATCTTGGTCTTAAACCATGATACAATGGGTCTACGTATTAGCCTGGATATCCATGCAGTGTGCACGGTCATGAGTCATGGCATGTCCAGTATATACCGCAGTAGGCCCATACACGCCGCGCCGGGTTCATCTCGTAATTAGCTCAATGCTGTTAAATGAACACGATCCGGCCAAATAGATTTGACAATTGTAAGTTGTAACGTTCAGCATTTAATTTGTGTGAATCTTATTACGCCTAACATGCCTAAAATTACCTGGTTATTGCATCGCTTTGGAGAGTTCCACACAACCATGGCCGTACACAGACTGCATGCATGTACATGTGCTAACTTGTGCTTGTCATGTGACTGAGTGGCGGGAACACGAAAGTTCGTAAAACAATTAGTAGCAACTGATTGGTTGGGCAGGCTTTACCAATTAATTCAAGATTGTACAAACATATAATGCTTTACTAATTTAGACAAAATTGTAAAACCTGCCGATTCCAGTTAGTAGGAACTGCTAAACTAGGTTGTATTCGTTATTTAAGATGCTTACACTTTCACAAAAGTCGTAGAGCGAGTTAAAAAGCTTTAAAAACTGCTAGCAGATGCTGAACTGATTTGTCGTACTAATTTTTTTTAGTAAAGCATGCCGAAAAATCGACTTTTGTTTTCAGTGTAATGACTGGTACCAACATCCCAAGAGGTTCTTGAGATGTTTTTTCTGTCTTTTCAAAATCTTGATTGACCCAGGGACAACCATAACACCATGCACTCCAGACTCCAGAGTTAACATGCATCCAGTGTACCTATTTCTCAAGGACATAACCATTATGTTCTTATTATTGGCTCACAGCCAGACAAAAGTTCCTAATTACCTGCAAAAGTCACTTCCCTCCAAATGTTCTTTGATTTACATTGGTTTAATTATGCACATAGGAACAGGAAAAAATATGTTTTCACATATAGAACTAGTTCCCAGTGATGTACTACACTCAGAAACAATTGCATACCTGCCAACAAGTATAGCTGTCCTAACCTACCCTGCATGTGATAATATGAAAGCTTAATTAATAAGGACAAAATCACAAATGTTAGTCCTGCTGTCTAGATAACTTGCGCACACATAATGATTGGAAATTCATATCTTTAAAAATGCTGTTTTACTTTTCTTTTTTTTGGTCCATTTTTTTATTTGGGAAAATGGTAAAAGTAGCCCCCCCCCAATATCCCTGCAAATTAAGATGCTGTTCCGATCATCTTTGGGACTCCCCGCTTACCCGGTAGCAGTATAATTTTTTTTTTACATCATATATTTAAATAGGTGTTTTTTTGTCATTGTCATCTGAAATTTTATCCCAAATCCCTTCTTTGTGAGATAGAAACAACAACTGCCATTTGTAATGGTAACATCAATATTAGTGCAGTTAAAATAGGGCTTTGCAATATCATTATCGCTTCTACGCAACATAACTGCAAGTTTGTTTTGCCCCACGAAACTGTGGCAGTGTATGCACCTTTAATTACAAAGCGTTAATGTCTCCTTGGAGGAAAAGCTTAGGCCAATGGTTCAGATGACAAATAAAAATCTTTTTTTTTTTAGTCAGGGGACATAGCTATATCATGATCATGAAATGTCCCTTTAAAGTGTGTAAAATACAGTTCCACAAATATTTCCTTCAACCTTTATTCTAATTTCTACAGATCTGTTTTCCATCTAGATTAGCGACATTATCTACCTAGGTCCTTAGTAAAAAAATCATGATCCAAAATTGGGACCAGGGATCTGCAAGTACATTAACTTGTTGTAGAGACGGACAAGTTTGAAACGATATAATCTAACTAAGACCATAGTCCTTCTGGCTAAAACCGCCAGGAAAAACATCGTTTGTGGAGACAGATGAAGACAAGAGAAATACCCCTTCTGGCTAAGAG
>JAMKCH010018357.1:0-31315 GCA_023653785.1 Ophioderma brevispina
TGGCTTACTGCTAACCTTTATTCATCTCAGACTCTGGTACATTAAGACATTGACGTTGGCTTAAAATTTTTCATTTCAGCATTCAATACTTTCCTAATGAAATAAAAGCAAAATGCATCGTGATATACAATTACAACGGGGTATCCTATGTCACTGAACCCGATTCATCTCTAACTTTGAATTGAACATTTTAGTGACTATCTTTAGTTCTTGAGAGATTTTTTTTAATTTCTACTCAATGAAATTATATTTATAAATCTCTGATCAGCCTATAAGGATAAGCGGCTGGGTTTATGGAAGGGTGGACGGAACCATAAAGGTATGATTTTGATGATTTAGGCGAAATGATTGACAATGACAATTTTCTGAATTAATAGTCTGGCGTACTCATAGTCCGGGTATAATGGTAAAGAATAGAGCACTCATTCAGTTGCCTCTTCACAACATTAGTTCCAACGCTTTATTCTTGTTATCGTCTATGGGAGCCCGGAACTCGTGGTTCCCGCCGGACTATATCTGCTTTCAACCCAAAAACCGGTTACTCTCTTTACGACGAATTGCAAACTGCGACACCATTATTCTTCCACTTAAATAATGGTATCGCCTTGGTTTCAGTTCGTCGCAAAGAGAGTAGCGATCCCCAATCATACCTTTATTCTCTAAATTTAGTACACATTTTGTTTCTTTTTCTAATTTTTTATTTTTTTTATTTTTTGAGTTTTTTTCATGTTTTGGTGATCAATGTGATTCCATGTGAGGGAGAACCAAGGCAATATCGTGTTATGCCTATGCCCTGGATGTCAGAGTTGCCAAGATAACCCTACGCATCATGTTGCTTTTTCCGTTAACAAGCTTTATTCCGTCAGTGAGTTAGGTGGTCAAACATGACATCAAGGTGACCAAACAAACATTCCCGAAACCTAAAAATCGGACCATGAATGATCGGGTTCCACCCCCTTTTACGCATGACTGACTATCCAACTGTTGCAGATGAATGGAATTTAGTATTCTGCCACAGGCTACGAATTCGTCAACGTTAACGGAATAAAGCCGCCATGTTAAAGGTGTAAATTTAAGTGGTGGCAGATAACTAAATTCCATCGCTCACCCAAGCGGTCGTGTACCAAACTTACACTGGTTTCATGGTTTGATGTACACTCAATGTTGTATGGCGTTGCTGTTCAGCCTGGTGAACAGTTACACAAAAAGACTAACAGTGAAAGCCATACCCAAATGCATAGAGTATGAAAAATTCAAAACCATCATACACAAAGCATTTGGGCAATTGCATTTCACGAACATGACCAGTCTAGCCTTTGATGGTGCTGGTGTTCTGCATAGCATGCCCACACAGGCCACAGCCCTCCGCTAAGGCAAGCCATAAAGGCCATAAGTATTGCCGCAACGCGTTGCAAGCGAAAAGCAGCAACGCGTTGCAAGAAAAGCAGGACAACGCGTTGCAGAAAGTAGCAACGCGGTGCCAAAATTTTCACACCGCGGTGCGGTTTTTTTTTTTTTTTGTTGTCGTCCAATTAAATGATAACTTTCTGTGAAGGAATTCAAAATCGACCCACAACGCGTTGCAAGCCTTCACAACGCGTTGCAAGCTTCTCACGCGTTGCGAAGAGGTCCACAGCATAAGGGTCAAACGTATGCCGCAACGGTTGTGAGAAAGTAGCAAACGCGTTGCGACATTTCGGCAACGCGTTGCGACATTTCAGCAACTCGTGGACGACAGTTCGGCAAACGCGTTGCGGCGTTGGCCAATCAAAATCATGCATATCTGTGGACGTATTTCAAAAAATAGATCCCACAACGCGTTGCGGCAATCCGTTATGACCTTGATGGCCTTTCAACGTGTTGCAAGCCTTCACAACGCGTTGCGAGCTGTCACAACACGTTGTAAACTTCACAACGCGTTGTGAAGGCAAAATAAGGGCCATAACCTATTGCCACAACGCGTTGGGTGAGTCGTTTTGCAACGCTTTGTGAGGGTCGCAACGCGTTCTTGAGATTTATATTTTTTAAATACGTCCACAGAAATTCATGATTTTGATTGGCCACCACCGCAACGCGTTGCCGAAATGTTTGCAACGCGTTGCCGAAAGTCCCGGCAACGCACGTGCGGCAATACGTTATGACCCTTATGGCGGTGGAACCTTAGCAAACGCGTTGTGAAGCTCGCAACGCGTGTGACGGTTTGCAACGCGTGGCAGAGTATTCAGCAACGCGTTTGGGTCTATTTTTGAAATACGTCACAGAAATTCATGATTTTGATGGCTGAAGTCGCAAACGCTTGCCGCGACGAAATGTTCCCAAGCGTTGTGACTTTTTTACAACGCGTTTCGGCAATTATACGTTATGGCCTTTATGGCCTGCGAATACCCGCTCACACTCCACTCCAGTGACAGGCATCACCAGCACTTGCATCATGGCAGTTTGCCATGGATGGTTGTACTCAGCAGCACTCGGACAACAGAATTACAATGCACCTGCAAGCAATCCTCTTCCTGTCCAGACACCGGCCTTTAATTTCAGAATCGTTTTGTGGCATTATTTACATGTGAATTGAATTACAAATGGATACAAACATCACCGATGGGCACTCGGTGATGGCCAAAGGTATTTGACGATGGGTGACAGCTAAATATACTGGTCCATCCTGTAACAAAACACCACAACGATACCATAAATCTCTTCACCACGGCCTCCATTACTTGTGGTTGCGAAGAGGAGAAGGCAACGCCAATTTGAAACAAAAATCCCTAACTATTCAAATTTCAAAAAAAATTTTCTTTAATTTTTTTAATTTTTTTATTTTTTTTGAAAATGAAAAGTTGCTCCAAATAGAGTTTTCTACCTATATACCAAAAATGTAGAGGTATGTTTGGGAGAATTAAATGAAATTGAATGAGGTCAAAAACTGGGGGCCAAATGAGTCGATTTTAGCGGATACTTCGGCATTGGTCTTACACAACAGTTCGCAACCTCTAATTCCCAAACTTTAGTAACGAAATATCAATGACCGTCACCGCCTGCGCTTTTCCATGTCACCCTCCCTCACTCTCCACCCTTCTAATCCCCCCCAAGTCTCCGCTCCACACCCACACTGCGCATAACGATGTACAACACTGCGTATTTGAACGAAAAACAAAAAAAGAAGAACACACCGGAGACAGCCGGAACGGAACAGGTTGTAAATAAGGCATAACTTTTCATATGTTACGTGTTCTGACATAGAGTTTTCAAAAAAAAATTCTCCAGTAATGATTGCTCGCCGTCATTGATTGCGGCAGAGGAGGATTACGATCAAAGGCGCTGTTAATCCCTTCCTTTGTGGAGGGTCGTGAATGGATTATAAAAAGATTAAAATTAAACATCGGATGGTGGAAGTCGTTGTGCTTCATTCTAATCTCTTCCATTACTCTGAGTTAATTGGCACCCATGCATTCACGATATGAATTACACATACCCACTGTTGAGTTGGAAGTAATTGTACCACAATGGATTTCTAATAAAAAAACTTGTAAAATACCAATGCATAGAATATGTGTAGTTTTGCTCTATCTCATTATCATGGTTACACTAGCACTAGCTTCTTCCTTTTTAAATTTTTGAGCAAGGAGTTGAAATTGAAAATTGTTATGAAAAATGGTTGCAAGAGTGGACTTGTTGCTCAAAACACTCAAAATGATGGCACCTTTTAATGTGCTTAAAGAAATATTGATAGTTTTTCAAATTGAATTTATGAATCTTCATGAACTTTGAACAAATGCCCTTTTAAACATCACCAGCCTACCCTGTAATAACTCCCTGAACAGATTCCACAGTATGGGGGGGTGGTGGTATGGGCTACGAAAACTCCTTAAGGGAAAAAAAGGAATACATTTCCACAGATTTGATAATAATATGTGCCATGACATCATTATATAAAAAGGAAAATGAAATTTTGTCTTGGAAAGACAATTGTATGGCTTCCATGCATTTTATGGCTGGAGACATTGACTTGGGCAGATTTTCATCCATGTTTTCCACACCACCCCCCCCCCCAATGTTTTGGACCGGTGGAAAGTAAGTAATCATAGTCCGGGAGGTATTATAGTCCGGGCTCAAGACGACAAACGGAATAAAGCGTGAAAAAACTAATGGTGGGTGAAGAGTCAAAACTGAACGATTGCCCTATGTCAACATTGTTTCCCGACTGGAGCCCGGAGGAACATCTTCTGCCACACAGGTGTAGAAGTAGCCATTTTTGTCCGGCCGTACTCATAGTCCGGGAACATGGTGAACAATAGGGCAATCGATTCAGTTGACTCTTACGCAACATTAGTTTCAGCTTTATTCCGTTATTCGTCTAGGGAGCCCGGACTATGATCTACCGGACTATATCTGCTTTCACACCGGCACCACCCTTTGGTAGATCTATATAGGACCATTGTAAAGGTTGTGAGTACTAAAAAAGCTCGGGGATCTATCATCAAGTCCCGCATACATATAAAGTACAAACTATCCGTGAAAGCCTTGGAACAGCCTAGGTGTCATTGTAAGAACAGACTATGGTCTGTTCAATTAACTTAAGAAAAAGGTGTTATCTTCATTGGACCCAGCAAGATCATTGGATTCCAACTTGGAAAATGTATTTCTTCTTGGATTTTGATTCCATTTACGCTGATTTTATTGGCAAACGACCAACAAATGGGTCCAGTGAATATGGACTTTTGACTCTGAAATTTTGTGCAGCATCATTTAGAGAATAGGGGTGCTCGAAGCTGTTACGGACAATTATGATTGTAGACCTGCTTGATTCAAGTGTTGCGGCGTGCTGAATGCATGAGCATATTAATGAATAGTTGAAATACTTATACTTTGGATAGAGGTCCGTCTGTTGTGTTCTATTGGACTGTGACGGTCAGCCGTCACCGTCTGAGCTGGTATTGCGGCCCCCTGGGGTGGAGCGGTTCCAGCTGGCGAGAACGAGAAGATGATGGGAAGGTTTATGGCAGTGCGACATGCATGCATGAGGTGATGATGCGTTGATTAAATGATTGATTTAAAAGACTAACCTAAAGCGCGTTCTCTACCTTTGAGTTGATACCAGGAGTCCGGTGTAGGGGACACTAACACCAAACAACGCGCACGTACGAACAAAATGATCACTAGCTCTCATGTAATTTTTACCGTCCATTCATTTAATGCTGTGTGGATGGAAACCTTGGATGATCTAGTTTGATGCACAAAGTTCAATGCAAATAACAAACGGTTCGGATTGATTCTGTTGAACAAAGTTTAGGATGGTTCCATTTCTCAAAAATGCTTCCTACAACATGACCAGGGGCGGGGATCCAGGATTATCAATAGATGGGGTTGTTGGGGCGCCAAATTTCCGGCTCGCCTCCGCTCGCCGGTAGACGTGTACTTTTTCCCTGTCGGTTCAAAATTCTGAAAAGCGGTGAGGGAGGGGCGTACTTGCGTCCGGGCGCCCAAAAGCTAGATCTACACGGCGCACCCGAGACGCCCTGTGCGTCCATTCTTAGAGATATAATGGGCGCCTTGTGCGTAAAAAAAGTCATTTATATATCTACAGTTACGCCCGGCGCTCTGTACTCTGCAAAAAAAATAGAGGGGGCGCCGGCGCCGGGGGCGCCCCCCCCCTCTAAATCCCCCCTGAGGACGAAGGCATTTTTGAGGTAAAAGCACTTGGTTAGTGTTCTTAGATGAAAATTTTATGCTAATTCCAAATGTTCTGGTCCCCAAGCTGAATTTTAGAGGAAAGTGCATAATTAGCATAAATTCAAAATGGCGCCATTTTTTAAATTTTTGGTTACATAACTCAAGATTTAAGGCTTGTACTGACTTCATTCTGTGTCTATAAAATGTTTTTCAGGTAGGGAATACAATTAGATCATTAGTGATAGCATTAGGTCAAACTTAACAGTTAATTTGCATAAATATTCAAAATGGGCTGCCATTTTGAAATTTTTGTTACATAAAATCAAGATTTAGGCTTTACTTCATTTTGGTTCTATACATATGTTTCAGGGTCAAGGAGTTGATTAGATCATGTTTGGTCAGCGCCATGAGCTGTGGGTATACAAAATGCGGATGGCGTTCCATTTTCACAAATATTTGTAACATTTTTAATTGTTATCATAAGAACCAAGTTAGGTATTAGCTGATTTATATTTATTTAAAGGTTTTTTTTTAATTTCAATTAAAATTGTAGCAGATTCAATTTGTGCTATTTTACGTTTGGGGTGGTCGTTATTGAGTCAGTCGGGGTCAGAGAGGGTGATGCCTATGGATGAGGTGGCCTAAGGATGAGGCATGTGTTAAAGTATAGGGATTTTTTATATTCGGGGATTTTGCATTATTTTGTTTTAATCTTTGTAAACCTTGCCAGCTATTAGATTGTATTAAGATGAACATAACTCCCTCACTTTTGTTGTATTTATGGGGAATTCATTTTGACTCAACAACAGTTTAAGCTATGATGATAATTGAATGTAACAAATTAGACTGCAAAAATTTTGTACTTTTGACATCAAAATTTCACTTTTCCACCCTATATGACACTTGCTGGCCACCCTGTATTGCACATACAAGGTACATATTGTCTTCCCTTACATTTTAGCTTTACAACAATATATGTTTATAGGTATCTCAAAAAACAATTGATGACTTACTCTCAGTTAAGTGTGAAAAAGTGTAATATTTGGTAGTTTCAAGCATGTAACAATTTGGCTCCCCAAACTATGCGCATGACTTATAGCATTAGGTCTGTTTGACAGTTAATTGGCATAAAAATTCAAAAGGCTGCCATTTTAAATTTATGCCAAGATTAATTGTCAAGATATGGCATATACCTTAACTGATGATCTAGTTGTGTTCTCTGACCCTTGAAACTAAGGTTTTGTATAGACACAAGAAGGAAGTCTCTTACAAAAGGCTTAAATCTTGAGTTATGTACAAAAAAATGTTAAATGGCGCCATTTTGAAATTTATGCAAATTAAGCACACTTTCCCTAAAAATTAGCTTTGGCGGACCGGAAGATGGAATCAGCATAAAATTTGCATATAGAAACAATATTTCAAGTGCTGTACTCAATAAATGCTCGATAGTTGCTTTTTTAGAAATGGAACCAGTCTTATTGGCACTATCGTTTCTACCACAAAGGTTGGCGGACAAGAGAAATATTGATCCTGAATCATCTCCTCCGACGGACAACTTTACTACCTACTAAGTAGTGCAGTCATACGTAACCTTGCCACAAAACGTATTTTACTAATGGTCCCAAACCTTTATCGCTCATTTTCAAAACGATGGATGAATGAAAAATACTTCGATTTCAATAGATTTGAAGGTTTTTGAAAATGTCCCATTCCTTTTGTCTGTAAAAATGTATTAGATCCAAAGATTACCCAACAACTCTGTCTTATCGGATTTATTTCAAACGCGTATATTTTTGGAAATAATTAATAAAAAACGGAAATCTAGTTAATTGAACAGACAGTAGCATGTTTACGTGCGATTCTTATGAAAAAATGTATACAATGAGGAAGATAAATTGTGATATTTAAAGAAATACTTTTATATACATCAGGATGATAATTCAAGATGGAATGGAAGTATAATAATAAGAAGTTCGTTCGTTCGTGCAAGGCCAAAATCACAGGGGAAGATCCGGCTTTAACCAGCCTGATAGTTTTATCATCCAGGTTGATCAGGCCTGGGAATTCCTCTTGGGGATTGTAACTCACAGTCACTATGATGTGGTAATGGTTTGTGGCTCTCCAAATCAGTTTGTGATGGCCTTCTACTCCGATCGTTTGAAGGAAGTTCTTTGTAAGACCAACGCCAGTTCTGAGTTTGTTGAGGTGGACCCATGCTTTCCATCAAGGTCACAGTCTTTTGGGCTTGCTAGATGGGCTGTCCACCAAAACGCTTCAGGTTCAAAGTAGAGGATGACCATTGCCCAAACCATCTGTCATTGATCCAAGATGATCGATAGTGATACTGTGACTGCAGTGTCATGGATTGGGTAGCAAAGTGATTTTTCGTGGAATTCTCTGATCCTCAAAGGGTGTGTGGTGGGATTAGACTACCAGGTTCATTCACATTTCTTGGCGAGCTTTATCGTCTGAAGGTTCCTCCTAAGATTTGCAGGAGCTATGCCAGACAGAATTGGGAGGTATTCTACAGGCATTGGCCAAAAGGCAACCACTAACAAGTTTCATTGCTCATTCAGAACGACATAAATCTTGTGCAGTTACGCTGTGACTCCATATGGTTGCGCGTATTCAGCAGTGGCGTATGCCAAGGCAACAGTTGATGATGTAAGGTGTCAAGGATGCACCCCATCCAGTTCTGCAAGCCTTCTGAGGAGGTTGAAACGAGACTGCGTCTTGGCAGCGGCTGCCTTGGTGTGTTGATTGCAAAAGTCAAAGGCTGCGGTTCCATTGTGACGCCAAGGGTACTTGCGGTGTTGTGGGTAATGTGAAGTTTGTCTCCATCTAGAGTGATTGGTTAGTTTCTCTTTTTTTGCGAATCGATTGGCCAGGTGGAAAACAGAGCTGGACGGTTCTTGGGTTTTGCGAGTTCAAGTGCATCGGTGTGGAAGAAAGGAATTGGCTTACAGTGATGAGGTCTTTCTGCAGCACTGTGTCAGTGACTCAAAGGAGTCGCAGCATTCCAAGTGGCCGTGGCGTCTGCGTAGGCGTTACTGCGAAACAATCTCCATTTGGCATATTGAGAAGTAGAAGGTGGACAGAGACTGGGTGCCAGGACAGACCGTGTTTGGGAACACCATTGAATTTGCGCTTAAATACTGCGTTGCCCATTTGATTGTCTCCAGGACGAAAGAGCTGTATTGGATGCGCACATATGATCTTGGAACAAGCGTGGACCTCAGGAAGATTTTGGTAGCTGGAGGTAGAGGCCTCGTGCAGACTGTATCGTACGCAGCAGTGAGGTCATATGAAGACTGCTCCAAACACTTATGCATTCGTCTGGAAGGCGTTCGTGACAGGATGTCATTAACTAGTTCTTGCTATTTAAGGACATGATACTGATAGAAAAATATCTATCAATAGAAGAGTTAATGAGGTCATATACCTTGTCGGGGACAGTGGTGAACGAGGTCACTGAGAAACGAAGGGAGGGGGGGGCAAGGACCTCGCGAAGATTGACAAAGGTAGTGGGAACGAAGCAGGTGGGGGTGGGGCGGCGGAACAAAAAAAAAAAAACAAAAAGAAAACAAAAAACCACACAAAACAAAAAAAAAAAATAAATCGAAAAACCAAAGAATAAAACCCAAAACAAAACACACAACTAAAAAACATACCCAAAAAAAAAAGCAAGACATTAAAAAAAAAACACTCCCCCCAAAACCATCGAACATCAAACGTACCCCACACGCAAACCAAAAAATACAGACGATTACCCAACAAATAAATTAACAAAAATGAAAACACTGCTCCACACAAATCTAACCTCAATCTAACCTATTAACAAACCGCCCAAATACGACATACCCCATAAAACACCAATAATCCCATAACAAAAAAAAACGCACAACCACTCACGCGATTCATACCTCCATCAAGCATCAAAATCTCTACTCATCCTCTATTGGTCCACACCTAATTCACCTACCTCTATATCCAAACGACACTTAACACAACTTTTCAATACAAAACGCACCCGCACCCAAAACGTTAGGCCAATAAACCAACCTGAAAAAAAACCAAAAAAATAAATTCAAAAAGAACGAAAAAGACACCTCCCTCCAAGAAAAAAAAATACCCCCACCAAACAAAACCACAACCAAAAAAACTCCGCCTTATACATAACAACAACAGCACTAACAACAACTTTCGCTCACTAAAACACACGACCTATCAGACCCAGCCGATCACCCCAATCAAAAATCAACCAACAAAACCAAACAAGAGTCTGCAAAAAATCTCAACATAGAAAAATCTATACTCCTTATAGCCCACCCTCTTTGCCACAAAACTAACATAGTACAAAACCAGAAACCAAGGCACCTTCCACAACCCTACACCATCCACAACATATATACCCAAACAAACACGACTCACACAACACTCACAAACTCCCATCTAACAACAATGACCAACCTATAAGAAAAAAAAAAAATATTAGCAAAAAAACCCTATAAATTAAAAAAAAAAAAAAAAACCACCATAAACAAAGAAAGTTCAACAAAAGTCATCCACTATATCAACCCCTTAAATGACCCTCCCAATAAACAAAATCCACATCAAAGAAGTAAAAACGATAACCAAAAACAACCCCCATAAAACAATCCCAAATAAAAAAAAACCCAATTTCCCCCAAAACCCAAAAATACTTAAACTAACCCACAAACAAAAATAACAAACCACAAACCAAACCACAAAACCCACTAACTACTCAAAACAATTAAAAACAAAAACTACATACAGCCCCCAATGTAAGTACATACTATACCAAAAATCCCACCTCAATAAAAAAAAACCTCCAAAAATCCAAAAAAGAATGCACAGAAATGCCACCAATCCCTCAAATTGTTCAAAAACTTAAGAAAATTACCCGACACCACACCATATATTTTACAAAAAAAATTAAACTTCACAAAATAATACCTAATCTAGAACCACAACACTCAAAACCCAACATCTTTACAAATCTTTTAGACACCACATCCAAATCCAAAACGTACACACTCCCATAAAATCCCCCCCACCCAACTTCACCCCCCCCACCCTCTTAAAAAAAAAAAAAAAAAACAAACAAAGTAAAAAAATCCCATCAATAACGACACCACACCATCCATTTCTTTTAAACACCTAACATCCCTTCCACAAAAACAAACCAACACATTAAACTTTATGACAAGACAAAAATCAAATCAACAGCCCTAATCATAAGTCTCATCACTCATAATACCCAATAAACAAAACATAACAAAAACACAAAACATACAAACAAAAAGAAAAAAACAAAAAAAAAAACAACAAACAACCCAAAAAAAAAAAAACATCAAAGCACACAAAAAACCAGCAAGCACAAGCACAACGCACATACACGAAACAAGAGTACGAACAGGACATTAGAAATTTTACAAAGGGAAAAGTGAACAGTAGGAAGGAAAGGAAGGAAGGAACGGAAAGCAAGGGAAATAAGAATTACGACAGCACTATATGTACTGATAAGATATTTGTTCAGTTTTGAAGGAGATGACTGAGGGGGATCTCCGAGATTGCAAAACAATTGGAGAGGAATTACCCTGCTGTCCGTTCCGGGGAAAAACTATTGATCCAATTTACTGAAACAGAGTTAGGTGATGCCATCTGAGAGTAGATTGCGGGAAGAACAGGGCTGGGTCCGCCCTCACGCTCCTGGCTGACCAAATTTTTGTGCTTAGATTAATATCATAGAGCAAAGTAATGGAATTGAAAGACCCACTCATTGAATGTTATGACTTCCAAAAAGGCCTTTGACAGCACGTCGACAGACCTCCACTCTGGAAAAGTTATGAAGTCCTATGGCTTCCCTCGAAGATCATACTATTGTAAGAGATCTCTATGAAGGAAGCAAGGCTCCGGTCTTGGTTGATTCTGATCAAAGCGATTGGTTCAAAGTTACAACTGGAGTTAGGCAAGGTTGTATCCTGTCACCCATACTCTTTGGTATTTGATTGACCTGTGATGAGGTCAGCAAGAGGAGTGGACACAGGAATTGAATGGGGGTCAATACCACCACTCTAAGAGATCTGGACTTTGCTGGATGATCTGTGTCCAACTCCAACTTTCACCGGGGGGGAAATGGACAACTCCCAAAAAACATCTGAGATAGCTAGCCCAGAGGAGATGGAACTATCTGGGTCACGTACTACGCATGCCAACAACACGCCTCCCAAGACAAGCCTCTTGACTGGACGCAAACGAGGCCCGAAGGAAAGGAAAAGAGGAATTGCCCAGACAGTACCCTGAGGAACTCCATTCTGATGATGCAAAGCGCAAAGGTTCTCCCCTGAAAGGACTACCAGGAGCAGCCCCACGCGTAACTGTGGGATCTCTCTCTTCCGCTTTATGCGCCAGCGATGGCTCAGGGAAATAAATCAAAAAAGTAGTAAGTCAAGACTGAGGGGGAGGTTTTTTAGGTGGGATGGCAAATTAGACCAAAACAAGGGACCTGGGATTTACGGGTGTATTTATTTGCCACAGGACAGGTGAACCTTTTTATGTGACGAATATCAGCATTCCTAGTTTGATAATGGTATGTGGTAGTGTGAAGTCGAAGAAATCTTCATCAATAAGGTCATTTGGAGTAAGTTTATGTTTTAAATTGGTACCATAACAGGAGCAAGTTGGAGCCTAAATATCTCTTGGACTTCAAGGGTTTTAAGAGAATGGAAAAGGAAATACAACTTTTGGTAATTAAACAGATATGATTTTTAGTTGTTTTGTTTCCATTTTGAACGTTTTTTTGCGTTTCTTCAAAAAATGCTCATGTTTTTTCGTCTGCCACCCATCGAATCAGATTTAGCAGGAAAAAACTGATCTTCAATCTTGGCTAAGTGGTGGAACACTTTGGTCGGATTTAGGGAAAGAATCGACCCCCTCTCCCGAAAGGCACTGTGTTGATTCTCCCCGAGTCATGTTGTCAGGCCGCCTCGCAAGGTCCCCCAACATTGCGGAGTTGAGCAAGATTATGTTAAAGGTCCAGGAAATGAGATGATAAACCTACTCCAAATTTGACGGGGCATTCCATTCCAATAAACAGGGCCACAAAAAAAAGAACACACCTACATTACCAGATGACATCATAGTGAAACTACTGATTTCAGTCAGCGCATGATAGATTCACAAAGTCACCCGTGGAATTTTCTATTAATCTCTGAAAAAACCAATATTTTCACTGATGATGTCATCACCAAACCAAATATGAATTGCTTTCTCGTCCATCCTGTAGACTTGACACAAACCCATTCATTCTATTGATTTCCTGGGACCTTTAAAGGGGAAGATCCGGCCTTTCTAATGAACGATGACTACCTAATTCTGCAGGGCAAAAAACTCAGGTTGTGAGTCGTCGAAATGTAACGATTTTCCACAGCAGATAAGAAACCAGTGACATATCTTTCCAGGCTGGGTGTCAGGTCATACTGCAGGCAATTTATTCTAGATATACTGGATGCTGGTGCCAGTGGCTGTGCTGTGGTATTGGCTGTTGTACGTCCTTATCTCGAACTGACGAGGCGTATTATTTAGCCCATGTGTATCTCTCGCGCACCTCTTTGAAGACATGTCATGGCTAAGATGCTGCCCCGTCTATGGCAAATGCGGTTCTTCTAACACGGTCTAGCCAACACGATCAACTATTTTACAATGTCCAGTCACTTTCCATTGTCCACAACGTTGCCCTCTTGAACTTTAATCCTCATGGTCCCAGTTAACCTTCATGGCTGCTGGCTAACCTGATCTCTCTTCACACAGCGAGGGTTCCTTCCCGGTCTTCTTCTTTTTAAAATCAACACCATTATTTCATCAGTTTGCTAAAACAGCCCGGATGCCTCGAATGGACATTGAGACATTGCATATGCTCAATCTGGGGTACGGACGCCCATCCGACTTTTTCATTTACCTAACTTCCATCATTGTTCACTGTAATCATCAAGGATGGGCTCGGATCCATTCCGTTCAGGTCAAGTACATTGTACCTATCTCTCAACTCAGCACACTATGGCCTTATGCTCCTCGTCCCCAATTAGGCAATGCTGAAAGACTGACACCGACAAACACACATTTAGGGATCCGCCCGGTAGTTGAGTATCCTTCTCGATACATTTGCAACCCATCATTACTATCAGGATTTCAGTACAAATGTCCTTGTGCGTATGTATTCTGTGTGTAGATATGCCAAGATTGGAACTTACGACGCTGTGCATGCAGTTATTGAAGTAGTAATCAGGACACTCGTCTACACCTTTAAATTTGCTTTCCTTTGTCAGCCAATTGCCTGTAGTATGAAGTTCGTTTTAAACCAAAACAGCAGCGCACCCTCTTGGTGTTAAGAATGCTGAATGTGGGGCATCAGCATCCATCTCTGCCTGTCAAAATCGGACCGTCCTTCAGAATAAAAGTCAATTTACCTTCAGAATATAAATTGGCAGTACACTGTTCACTGGGCCAATTAAAGTACGCCAAGTGCTCAGGAAACCACATGCGAATGAGTCTTACATTTTCAGTCGCCCTCTTCAGTTTCCTCAAAAAAGTCAATTTAATCTTTGACCCCTCCTCTAGAGAATCCTGGATCAGCAATGCAGGATGGATATCACCCCCACCACCCTTGAAGCCAGATTACACAAGGACATGAGCCGATTTATGCCGTTTGAATACAAAGGCGAATACAAAAACAGGAGATACCAAAACGGCTGTAAACATCTTATTCCGTTGAATACAAGGCGAATACCAAATCAGGAGAATACCAAAAGGGCTTGTAACATTTTATTCCATTGAATACAAAGGGAATACCCAAATCAGAAGAATACCAAAAAGGCCTGTAAATTTATTCCATTGAATACAAAAGGCGAAATTAACACATCAGGAGACTTACCCAAAACGGTGCTTGAACACTTATTCATGAATACAAAGGCGAATACAAAATCAGTTAGAATATCAAACCGGATTCTTTGTAACATCTTATTCCGTTGAATACCAAAGCGAAGACCCAACGGGGATACCCAAATGGCTTTGCAACATCTCATTCGTAGAATACAAAGGCAAACTACCAAAACAGGAGAATACCAAAACGGCTTTTGTTGTAACATCTTATTATGTTGAAGACAAAGGCGAATACCAATCAGGAGGAATACCAAAAGGGCTTGTAACATCTTATTCCATTGAATTACAACGGCGGAATACCAAATCGGGAGAATATCAAAAGGGGTTGTAAACATTTCTTATTCCTGTAATACAAAGGCGAATACAAAATCAGGGGAATACCCAAACGGCTTGTACTATAAGCAATATATTAATAGCAAGTCATTGCCTTTGCTTTTGGTGTATTCGAAAGCGTGATTGGGCTATGGCATGGCAATGACCCGGTATCAGGATAATTGCCTACTAACTTCATCAAACTGACTGCCTGGGATAATATTCTTATATTTGTCTAAAGCCACATAGCGAATGTCTTGCACAATGTAAACAAATCGTGACCCCTATTTTCATCAAAGTTAGTTTTATTGGCACTGTGTATTGGAAATTGTTGGTAGTAAAGACCCCTGTAAGGGGCTCAGCGTAACCACGCGTATTTGCAAGAGATTGTGATTTCTGTGCTTGTTTCCTATAAAAGTCGGGATCCGTCGGGAAGGAGGGGGAAAACCAGTTGTAAATAACATCTTCAAGACCGCTTTAATATGAGAAGTGTTAAAAGTAATATAAAGGTTTGTATGAGGCTAACACTAGCAAATGGCATTTGAATTGGACAAAATGGACTGATAGGGCGGGTTAAGCTTTTTAATGTAGGGCTCCCTATCTGCAAGGTAGTGAAGACGGGGCTATCGCCCCCATTTTTTTTATCGAGCCGAAATTTGTATAAAGATTTTTTGATGGCCAGCGAACTAAATAATAGGCAACGGCGTTGTAATCTTGATGAAAATGGCGCTTTATAAAAGCCCGTTGATAATATCGTTGTGCATTATTATTCAGGTTGAAGTCAATAAAAATATTTAATGGTTGGAGGCAAAGTATCAAGGGGGTCGGTAGAAACTGGAATTTTCATTATACTTCAAAGACCTAAAAACTCTCCTTCCAAAGTAAACTGATTGAGCTATAGGTACGGCCATGATTCCCTTCTATAGCAAACAATAGTCGAATGTTATACACTTATCTTAAAGAACAGAACCTTTACCGAGGATAATTTTCCGCATTTACGTAACTGTTTTTCGCACCTCTTAATTTCTTTATGAAGTTAGCAACTGACGAAACCCGGTCCGCATTAAAGGGAGGGTAGCGGATTTGTCTGTTGTTAGATCTAAGAGCACTTTCCCCGTATTGATTTTGAAAAGTGGCCAAAAATTGGCAGTTTTCGGGATCGCCATAATTATAAATTATGGCGATTTCGCGTTTAGGATGTAAAACAAGTTTCTGGAATACGACGGCGGACCTAATGGTTCAAAAGTTCACTATAATCTTAGCAACTTTGTATGTGGTTTAAAAAAAACGATAACAAAAGAGTATAGGAAGGAGAGTTACTTATTAAAAGTGGCAAAAAATTTTTGAAAAGTTGGCTAAAAAAGTGGCAAATTTTTGAAAAAGTGGCAAAAAAATTGGCAGGTTTTCGGGTATCGCCATAATATAACTTAGGCTTGTATGATCGCGTTTTAGTTAAAACAAGTTTCTGGAATACGAACGGAAACTAAACTGTTTCAAAAGTCACTAATTATATCTAGCAAAACCTTTTCGTATGGGTGTTTTAAAAAACGATTAACAAAAGGTAGAGTATAGGAAAGGGAGATACTTATTGTAAGACAGGTCGGTAAGCAAACACATTTTGATGCAAAACGGGCAAACACAATTTGGTTTTTTAAACACCTTGATTAACCAATGAACGCGTGATGTAAGAATAAAGTTGTACCGAGGATCTCTTCTTGACCATATTTGGACAAATTGGAGGCCTCATTTTTGTCAGATTAATACAACCTCATGAATATTCTCTGGCTTATCCTTTTAATCGGTTTGATATAACTCGGGATTTTATGCCAATCAACTGTCACTGGTACCCGTGCGTATCGTAATGTAAGGTTTCACATTCAGCTACGGTTGCAGAAAGCTTACAATGTATTGATCAGCTGAACTCGCCAAATTGTCAAGCTGTTGTTGAAGGCACTACTTAATGTTTAGAGAGATCTTTCTAAAACGAAGACGTTGCCAAGTATTTGATGAAAATAGAAGTGGACCTTACGATTATCTTTATATGTAAGGAGTTATTAAGATATTCTATGAATATTGGCAAATGTTACTTGCATATTCTTATGCTTTAGATTGGAACGTATTTTCATTTACCTATTTTGTTCTGAAAGTTCGTGCACATCCAAATGAATAATACACACGTTATTTTTCAACGGTCTGTGTCTAATCCTTCTATTCAATATTGTCTCATTTTCAGATTGATACGTGTACACCGGATTTCCAATCAAGTCAATGCCCAGTTTACGGAGGTAAGTAAAACTCTTCACTAAGCAAAGGTTGAGTAAAATCATCACAACATACGTTTTTTGGAGACCACGATATTTGCAAGGCCATTCTATTAACGTAAACTTCAAATATTTATGAAAAAGTAACTGTTTTCTATAATAAGTGTGGTTGATCCGATATAGGATGGACAAGACAGAGTTACGAACCAATATCATCATCAAGCTGATTTCACTAATCAAGGGTGTGACCTTGTTTGTTTGTTGGGTCCATGGACATGTTGGGAAAAGCCATACGGAGACAAAGTGGATAAGAAAAACGTTAGCATCCATTTAAGTGATAGCGACGAAAAACCGTTTTACGGGCGGCGAGACGGACCTTTCGCGTAGGGGTGCGGTCGTCGCGATTTTTTCTGGCTGAGGGCAAAATTGGCCGCAAATAGCCCCAAATCGAAAAAATCAAGAGAAAAAAATGAACGAAATTTTTTACAAATCTTCATTATTACAATTTGGCAAACCAGGTTGATTTTACATGGTTTTTGGATTTTTTTTTAAATTAAATATGCAAAAAAACTGCAAAATTAGGATCGGTCGGGCCTCGTTTAAAAACAGGGTTTTGTTTGTTTTGGTCTCTTTCCCCCCGCCTCTTATCAACATGAACATTAAAGTCCCCGCGAATGACGTACCAATGTGGGGGCCAAGGAGTAGTACCAAATGTCATCAAGAAATGGCTCAAAGCTGGGAAAGTAAAGCGGCCATTGGCAGCTAGCGGAGTGGGGGCGATTACACAAACAAACAAATTGGACTGACTTAGTTTTGTCAGTGGACACGAATGTGTGCAAATGTTGATGTTTCAAACCAGTGCGAAAGTCAGGTTTTTTTTAAAATAACAAAACACCAATACACCAATGTTAATCTTATTTCCACTGGGAGGTGATAAATTCTTCGCCTTGTGGGGTGGTACATTCACCACTGGACAACTGGGTCGTTCTGCTTAAGCCACGTTTCATTTATAAACAGATACCACACATCATGCTCAATAACCATGGTCCACAGGTGAGTTTATTGGATATGCAAACGAGCATTCGAAGTTAAACATTCAGATTAGCAAAAGGTTTGGCTTTAGGAATCGTAATCAAATTACTAAGATTGTTACAGTGTCTTGTATGGACAGTATGTCGGCGTGTAGACGCGTGGTAGTTGAATTAAGCTAAGACAAACTAAAGACAATAGTCAGTGATTCACTCGTAAGAGGTTAATTATTTAAAATTGAAGGAATACTTCAAAGGGACGGATAAGCTGTTAGCATTTCATAAATGATTTTTTGCCAACTGAAAAATTACAGAAAAGGAAGAAAGCAGCTGTGGTCAACTTGAAAGTATGAAATCTTATTTCAGTTGTACAAGGGTTCAAATTCTAAAGTTGCTCGAAATGGATAAAAAAACGGGGGTGCAAGTGGGTGCAAATATTGATGGAGCTATAGGATAAAAAAGGAATGGTTTTGATTGCTTGAATGCGTGCTTTAAGGGATTTGGAGCGAGGTAGAATTCGCCATAAATTTCTTTATATTTGATATAATGTGTTTTCATCTATGCTGATAACATTGTAAAATAAAAAATATGGAGTTTCCGTCTTACATTTTGAGGAAAATCCGTTCCAAAAAGGTATTTTCTGACGTTTTACTGTTGTAGTGTACTATGGACAAATTACAAACTGTCGACCAAAATTCTTCATAAGTAACAAAAATCTTATACAGAAAATTAGTTTTACATATGCTACGACCCCATAATTAGTGAAATTCTACAGTGAAATTTGCCCATGGACTTCAAAAATAAATAGTACTCAAGCTCACCCATGGAAACTTTTGTGATACATGCATTTATTTTAAGGGGTTGGGTCATATAGTATTTCCCCGCCATAATTTTCCTTTCAACTTCGCATAAATAAGGTTTCATCGATATGACGAAAAAATTCAAGAACAAAATTGGGGGTCACCGATGTCCCTTTTGGTTAAAACCATTACAAAATACACATTTTTCGCAAAAAGAACTACATAGTCTATGGAAAAACCTTTTTTCGAGTACATTTTTGTTATAGCCTTAAAAAATTTAGCCATAATTTGTTATGATTTTTTAATATAAGTTGCGCACCTCATATCAGACTTTAATAAAACGATTTTAAAAACATGGGGTCACCGAGGTCCCTTTTAAGAAATTTCATGCTAAAATCCTTATTTTACTGATAAAAATGAACCTGCCACATTCTTAGTGCGTATAAGCGCCGACAAAAACACTAATAATACGCAACGTGATGAGCGCGTATATCGGAGATGTTGCTGTACAGCGAGTATCGCCACCCCAGCAATCACCTCTGTGCTACGTAGGACGTTTACAATTTAGTCGGTGTAATATTCAAATATTAGTCTGTCTTTTTCGTTTTCTTTCGATCTATATTCGCTTTCACCCTTTCTATCTTTTACGTTCTTCATCCGAGTTTCGTGTTCATCTTTTTGTGTATCCTATATTCTGCAGTTTGTGGCAGGAGAGGCAGCATCACTCCTGGTTTAGACCTATTATATTAGGTTTGATAGATTTTATCTTAAAGACCGACATGTCAATGATGATTTTTTACCTGACCTCTCGAATTTCAAGGGCATATTTTCGAAAAAATAAACTATATTGAGGTGAAAATGTAACACTATTCGAAGGGGCCACCCATCCCCACAATAAGAGGCAAAAACATTTTCCAGCACAAAGACAGCTAATGATTACCGAACCCACTTCGGACATTAAGTAAGGCCTTAAAAGCTTTTTCTACTGATTTATAAAGTACCGAATTAAAAAAACTTAAAACAAAATAATATAAAAATAAGCTATAGGCACAGGTCTCGTATCGGGCTTGATTCTCGCAATTGGGCCTATATGAATTTTATTCATGTAAGGGCCTTTGCGCGCGTCTGACCCCAAAACACTAGTATATCAAACTAAAAATTAAAAAAAATATTTAAACTGGATTTTGTGAGATATTTTGATTTTATTTTTTAGACCGGTTTCCTAAGATAAATCCTCTTTTTTATTCCATCCAATTAGATAGACCCTAATCAGAGACAGTGTCAATTGGAACAAAAAGGATAAATACAATTGGACGGTGTAAGAACTGACTTAGAGCGGCAAGTCTGCTAATTTTTTTTTATTTTGGTATAATGGGCTCACCCCAAAACACCATCTCTAAAGTTCGGGCCGTATTTCAACCCGTTTTGAGTGAGAACTGAGAAACGTGATTTTCTAATCCCCGTAGAGTACAGTGTAAAATTCAAATTGAGGTCGACCCAAATGGGGACATATTTTCTCAAACATCCAAACTAAAATTCCTTAGCCAATATTTCACAGGGTAAATAAGGAAAAATAGTGGGAAAATTTACGGCTGAGACTAAAGGGGAAGCCACAAGTCTCTGTCGGGGACCCCAAAATGTGAGGACAACGCTCTAATGGGAGGGGCCAATTTCCTCTCCCCATTTCCTCCATGCCTCCAAGCGTTGCCAGGGAGGATTAACACAAGTGAAGGAAAAAAAGGTTGAAAAGAAAGGATTGGTTGGTGTTCAAATGCATCAGTTTATTTTCAGCTGCCCTCAATTCCATTTTCTCCAATCTGAGTGGTACTCGCAACCGGAAAAGAAAACTTCCCATTCGCGGGGTTCGTACTTATTTTCCACAAGGCGCCATCATAGCGAAGGTCTAATGCATCCACCCCACCCGAGCTATATTTACTAATCTAGAGTGGCGACTAGCCCGATTCGAAAGAAGCCGTGCGGAGTGTGTACGCAGCTACGCAGGGCATGATATTTCCCGGCATTCCCGAGCGCAAGCGATTTGGGGTGTAATGCGTCTCAGCAGGGCGTTTTGGACGAGCAAATGGCAGCGTAAAGAGTACGCAGACAGTTTATGCTGCGTGGATTTCGATGTTTGCAAATGTTTGTTTTTATTGCAGGCCGACCAGCTTGTTCACTTGAACTTGAAAAAAAGGACAGAATTTTCTTTCTTTCTCTTCTATCATGCATTCACTCTTCTTTCTTCAAGTTTTCTTTCTTTGTTTTTAGTTCTTTTGTCTTTCAAGTTTTCTTTCTTGTTTTTTAGTTCTTTCTTCATGTTTTCCCTCTGTTTTTAGTCATTTCAAGTTTGTTCTGTGATTTTAGTTATTTCTTTCAAGTTTTATCTCGTTTTTTACTTTCAAGTTTTCTTTCTTTGTTTTAGTTCTTTCTTTCTTTCTTTTCTTAGTTCTTTATTTCTTCTTTATTTCTTATTTTGTTCTTTCTTTCAAGTTTTCTTTACTTGTTTTTAGTATTTCTTTCTTTTGTTTTTTAGTTTCGTTCAAGTTTTCGTAGTTTTTAGTTCTTATTTCTTTGTTTTAGTTCTTTCTTTCTTTGGTTTTATTAGTCTTTCTTTATCTCTTTTGTAGTTTTCTTCTTTTTATAGTTTTCTTTCTTTTAAGTTCTTTACGTTTTTAGTTTCTTCTTAGTGTTTTTCTTTCTTTTTAGCAGCTTTTTCTCTTTTCTTTCTTTTTAGCTCTCTTTTATCTTTCTTTCCTTTCTTTATTCTTTATTTTCTTCTTCATTTTTATGTTTTCTTCTTCATTTTTCCCGTCGTAGTTAGGTGTTTTTCAAAAATCAAACTATCAAATTTACAAATAGAAAACTTGCAGGGACCCACTGAGTAGGACCAAGATCAAATACTCATAATTTAATAACTGTGAGGGAAAAGCAGACGATGCCCAGATATTGGGTTTTGTTTCGAAATTTACATCTGCATAACTTTAGCATTAGAAGAAAAAAATGATTACGATCAGAGCAGACGTTTTGAAAAATAGGACGTCACGAAGAAATTGACACATGACAAACATTACATGATGTTGAGTCAGATATATTGCTCCTAAAACCATAATAAAACCATACATTTGTTAGTATAGTCTCATGAAAAATAATTTCATCTTATGCTTAAACCGAACAATAATCATGAACTTGCCGACGATTGTTTTCAGTTTAAAATTAAAAATGTTATTGCGGTTTCTTTGCTCGTTTTAGGTTTATTTTGATTTTTAATTCTGTCCACAGATATAGAAAAGGAGATCCCGGTCTGCCTATACGGCCTGTACAAAAATATTTGTCACAACAAATACGCGCTATTGGGGTATCGGTTTTTACCGATGAACACGCGGAAAAGGAACGAACGCAGATCTATGCGTATTACCGTGAAGCGTATCATCGAACGCAACCGCAGTGGTTGCGTAAAGATTTTGCATGGCACAAAGATCGAAAGGTGCTAACGGTTGCAAAAATCCTCCTTCCGATCACATTAGTAATGTTTAGAGTGGGCGTGGGGTTGTGGACCATTAAAAATAATTTCCCTCATTGTAATTTTAATCTTAGGTTGTTGTGTATGGATGGGGAAAAACAATTATGTGATTGAAAAAATGTTTTCTCCCTAACATGTCACCAAAAAATTCCGATAAATTTGAATTAAATCGGTCCGGTGGTTTGAAAATAGTGGTAGCAAACATGTGAATTAAATTGGTCAGTGTTCGACCACATTGAGAGTTCTGATAACAAAATCTCAATTTTGATAGAGTAAGGGTAGAGTAATGTGTGTGTGTGTGTGGGGGGGGGGGTGTGTTGTCGATGGGTTCACCAACCTTTAATAATGAAAAAAAACATGGATACTAAAAGCTCATGTGTATCTATAGCCCCCTTTGCCCACATAGCTTTTGAAGGATTCCCCCCAAAATAATGTCTTAATAAAGAAAAACAATCGCCCCCAGCAGAGCAACACTGTAAAGGACGTATACCGATGTGATAGTTACATTAAATACATACCTTTAAAATCTTAGGTTGTTAAATTACTGGTATTTACATTTACGGAGCCGACCCATCGTGTTTTATTTTTGGAAATGCAATGTCTGTTTCACGCAGAACAGCAATATTATTACCAGATGATATACACTCCCAGGAATAGCAAAATCGCGACATATAAATTGAAAATAAATGTGGACTATTACGGTTTTAACCCAGTATCTACTTTCCGTAAAAACGGAAATTACGGGTATGTCCACGGAATCCAATAATTTTGTTTTTTATTCTACCGAATAATAAAACGGCTGTTGCACAAAGCGTTTTGTCTTGACTTGGGGAAGTGTTCCGGGCTGTTAAAAGCTTCTATGTAATTGGAAAATAACATTCATCAAAGTTCACCTAACTTCAATAAATGATTTTATCATGAAGGCCTTATTATTTAAAAGAAAATCAATTCCTTAGGACGTAGACTCAGTGTAAAAAATTACCTGATAATTTACCGTCACAAGTCTAAAGGCTACTAGAAATATCGTATTTTGCGGGGTATTGGATAATACAGCCAAGTGTATTTACGTTACAATTTCAGGGCATATTATGCTAAATTTAAAACTGTCGCTCTTATTCTTTTTGTAATAATCGTCAATATCAAGTATACTATTGTGATGCTAATACAGTTTACATTGTAAAAAGTACATTTCACTGGTATGATCCAGGTCATCCATTCGGTCTACAAAATACCGGTAATGGCAATTTTACGGGTTTGACCTGGTTTTGATTGTAGATTTACAACAACTTAAATTTTACGGGTACACAATGGTAAAAAAGTTCACATTAGTGGGCGTCAGTGTTTTGTTTTGAATTCTATACACGTTGTTTTGATGATTTAATTCTTTTTTACAATGCGGCATATACTGACGGCTTGTTACCGTATTTTTTCAACAGTGCATTCGTGCTAAATCGGTCCCTTTTTCTATATTTGAGACTCAACTGCCGAGTATTTTTGTGCTTTACAACTGTATAGTAGGATTGCAACATAATTAGTTTTGTACTTTTTTCTTTCAATCTTTCCCTATGATCCAAACGTAAATTAGCGCTGGCCCGACTCTAGACAAGAAAGACCGCTGATATGTGAAAAGCATGTCGACGACCCAGACTGAAGCCGGTTCGGACCCATGAAACTCAAAGCTTCTTAAGTTTGAACTCATATTCTTTGATTTGATAATAAATAAAAAAAAATCGATTGCTTTTTTTGTCGACAAGCAAAATACAAAGGCGCCAGCCAGCATCATGAAACGGTGAAAAAACAAATTTTAAAAATTTGTGTAACCGAATGTATGCGAGTTGTACCACCAGACACGCTTTGCAAGTAACGATGACATACGAAGCCAAACGCATACGCTAACGAAATATATTCCGAGATGCGAAAATGCATTTGCGAACATTTACGAATACGTACCCCCAATAGCGCGTCAATGCCGGACAAACAATGGGGGCGCTGGCCAGACCGGGATCTCCGTTTCTATTATCTGTGATTCTTTCTACTGCTTCTTGTTTTTTAATTTAGTGGTTTTTTTCATCCCTCTTAACTTTATTTCTATTTCCATCCTCTCTCTTTTTGGTTTAAATAAGTAAATTATGACAGTCGGCAAAAAAAAGAAACCAAAAAATATCAGTAAAGAAAAGAAAAGATTGAATATTTTCTTCTTTCTCAGTCTTATTTTGACACGCTTTTTCGGCATTGTTTTGTATTTCTTTTCTATAACCTTATTCAGTTTACTATTTTCACAATGTTGCATTTCAATGTTCCACCCATTTATTCTACTTCAGTTGTATTTCTGGTTCGGTCTTATCTTTGTCTGATCTCCATGGTCTGATACAGACCTACTTCTTGAAGTGAGAAAGAAGAAGAGATTCAATCTTTTGACTTGGTAAATGAAGGGCGGGCCCGCCAGAAGTAGCGCTGAGCCAAAATTAAGGGGAAACTAGAAGAAAGAAGATGCTCAGAACGAATAACTTCAACTCGTTTGTTTCTTTGTTGTGTACAAAATGAAAATAGAATGAAAACACAGACAGAAAAACAATAAAGAACAAAACAACGTGCATTGCTCAAGGACGCAGCGATAACATTTGCGGAGGCGCCGAAGTTTTTTTGGGGCGCATGAAAATACGCCCGCTGTCAGCCATTTTTGTTTTTCAACTGGGCTTCAAGAAAAGAAACATTCTACGCGCGCGGGGAGGGAGTACCGGCCCCCAATGTGCCGGCCCCTATCCTCCCTACTCGCGCGCTCGTGGTTAAAAATGTTTTTTGCGTTTAAAACGTCTTGCTACGCGGATTGTGCGCTTCTTGTCTGTTAAGCGCGTGGCATTGACGCTTCGGGCTTCGGAAGACATTTCGGAAGATAGTGAGAGGCTTGGAACGATGCCAAAAGATGATACATGACCCAAACTCCTTAATGAAACTTTCAGATATATGTAAAATTAAATTCCGCGATTGAATAATGAAGCTGGATTTTTTCCGCGGTGGCATGGCAACCATGGTATCAAAACAAAAAAATTCTTCATTGTTAAGGTGGATCTGGACGATCGTGTGCAAAGCGGTCTACGGGCAGTACGCACAGGACTCTCCCAGTAGATGGAGCCCGAGCAACACAATCAGTCCTTTTTTCGCGCACGAGGCGTCGTTAGTTCGTAGTTTTCTGCGAGTACGAAACGCAGCAAATATGCGTAATAAAATTCTGTTGGGAATTTCATGTGCGCTAATGTTAAAACAAAAGGTTTTGCCTTGCGCTATTCTTCCAGCGCCTCTCTCGACGAAGCGCGCGGAGGAACCAGCGATACATGCATTCTGATACGCTCTCGTCGTACGATTTACGCTTGCGAAACTCCGGGGGATGCGTGAGGCGTGAAAGTCTAATTACGCGTTCGCAGAAACATACAAACGAAAATAGAGTTTTGCCCTTTTTGCCACATTTGCGGGAATAACGAAAAAAGTACGTCCGTGACCCCAATTTGATTTTATTTGGGGGACCCGCATTGTATGGTTGGGACCCTGGCATAATTAAAAATTAGAAAAATTCCCGGAAGCGTTTTCTTGCTGTGAGTTGATTTTTTTTTTAACAAATTTGAACATTTATCACATTTTCCCCTAGAAACGTGTACAAAATTTTGCCAAAAAATGCCCTCGTGTTTTATAACTTAAATATCTCGAGAACGAAGCCCGTAACCCCATATTTTTATTTTTTTTCGATTTCAATCAGCCAATGAAAATACCATATATCAAATTTTAAAGAAAATTCCAGGAGGATGAATTCGATCGGCCAGCATCCCCCTAATAGAACATACTTTCTGCAACTTTGTTCTAAATTTGGTGTGAATTGGATGTTTAATGGTGGAGTTATGTGGGAAGAGCGGATCATAAGCCAGAAGATGCAAATTAGAGAAAATGGCCAACAAAGGATTTTCATTAATTTTACATATGGTGTATGTGTATTCTGGAATACAAAAATCATGTAAAAACTTAATAACCTAGTTTAGTTGTGTTTTCTTGGTATTATTATTATTAGTAAAAATTAAAAATACTTAAAAAAAGCAAAATTTCATGAAAATTAACACTTTTAGTACAAAATTGTAGTTGGGATTTTAAAATCACTTTTATGGTACTTTTGGAGTTGAAAGTGATCATTTTTTAAATTGAAATATGAGAAAACATATTTATCTACTTATTTTACCAAAATCTCATTTTGATGGTTTGGTTGATTTTACTGAAATTTTTCACTACTACTAATGGGGCCTGATGCCTGGAGAGAGCTTTTTGAAAGCTTTTTTTACCGAAATAAAAAATGTGGTTTCCGTCTTACTTTTTTAAATAATTAAAAAAAACGAGTAAAGTCTGGGAATTTCGTAGCAATCTTTCTTTGCTTTACTTTGAGTCATACCGTTCAGATGCGCAACGACTTGTGGTCATAGTCACAGTATTGTATCAGAATCAAGCGTCATTTTAATGATTTGCATCTTGGTACATTAGTGTAAGTTGTTAGTCATTTGTACGTAACACCATGATATCACGTTTTCACATTTGAAATATTTTAAAAGAACAATTTATTTATTTATTTTCAATTAATGTGCGCCGTATTAGAGTTTACTCTATTTTAAGTAACACTTTCAGTACTAATTTTAAAAATTAGCATTATGTGGATCCCTCTGTCTTCGTAATCGATTAGTCCCAACGTGGAATTCCCTGGAATGGCTGATGTCGATACTGCGTTGAACTGCAGTGAGGTGCGGCGCGCACAAGGTTCTGCGGTGGTGCGGTGCGGTGCGGTGATTTTGCATGACGACCGCAGTTTTTATTCTACATATGTAAAAATCCACTTGTGAAGTCCGTATAGTTTTATAATCATTTTTAAAAATCTTTGCTTGCACTAATTAGCATAGGGTATTGCCATGGATGTCTTTTAATACTAAACACATGCGGCCAAAATCGAGTTGCACCGCACTGCGGCACACGCAAAAAGTTAAAAACCTATTAACTTCATATGCGACGCGTTGCGGTGAGGTCGGCGCGGCAGTTGTCGCAGGCCACCGCAATTTTGCAAGCGGAAACGTGACCTGCGGCGATCAGTTCTTGCACTTTGTCGCACCACCCTTGCGGCGTGCTAGTATGAACGGACCTTAAGTCCTTAGTTACCGGTACAAAGTACGGGAAAACAAGGTCAAGCCCCATTGAATGCAATGACTTTGGCAACTAGGCATTTAAGACAATCAAACTATTCCTTCCTTATTTCTTATGAGCTCCACCAAACATTGCACCAATGTGTTCAAATCAGAGCAATTTGAAAATTTGACCCCTTATGCAATGAAATTGACTCTTTTTTATTATGTGTGCTATATTTACCCATAACCCAGATTTTAAAGTAGTGGATAGTACAAGAGTCATTTGTCCCGCCAAAAGCTCGATAGATTATGGTCATTCAATAGTAGCCTGTAAGGACATGGTAGAGGTAGTCCCTTATGTGCCCATGAGTATAAATGTTGATAGCATACCGTATTGAAAACAAACATTTTCTACTGCGCTATTTAACAACCCTTAAATCGTGGGGAGCACTTCCATTTAGAGGCGACGCTATGTATGGCCGTTTATGGCAAGCACAAAGGCCATAACGATTGCTGCAACGCGTTGCTAGAAAGTAGCAACGCGTTGCGACATTTCGCAACGCGTCGCGACAGTTCAGCAAGGCGTTGCTGTGTCGGCCAATCAAAAATCATGAATTTCTGTGACGTTTTCAAAAAATAGACCCACAACGCGTTGCTAGATTCTTGCAACGCGTGTGCAAACCTTCACAAACTGCGTGCGCCTTCACCCAACGCGGGCAAGCTTCACAACGCGTGATAGGTTAACAAGCCATACGGGTCATACGTATTGCCGCAACGCGTTGTGAGAAAGTACAACGCGTTGCGACATTTCGGCAAACGCGTGAGACATTTCGGCAACGCGTTGCGGCGTCGGCCAATCAAAAATCATGAAATTTCGGTGACGTATTTCAAAAATATAAATCTCACAACGCGTGCGACCTTCACAACGGCGTTGCAAACCTTCACAACGCGTTGCAGCAATACTTATGGACCCTTATTGCCTTCACAATGCGTTGTGAAGTTTACAACGCTTTGTAAGGCTCGCAACGCGATGTGAAAGCTTGCAACGCGATGTGAAAGAATTAATTTTTTGGTCATAACGTATTGCCGCAAACGCTTTGTGGACTCTATTTTGTGAAAATACGTCACAGAAATTCTTAATTTGATGGGCTGACGCCGCACGCGTTGCCGACGAAATGTCGCAACGCGGTGCTACTTTCTCACAACGCGTGGCGGCAACCCCAATTACGTTATGACCCTTAGGCTTGTGAACCTTAGCCACGCGTTGGGAAGCTTGCAACGCGTTGTGAGGATCGCAACGCGGTTGTTTTGTTGAAGGTTCGCAACCGCGTTGGAAGGTTCGCAACGCGTTGCAAAGTATTAGCAACGCGTTGTGGGGCTTTTTTTTAAATACGTCACGAAATTCATGATTTGATTGGCCGACACAGCAACGCGTTGCGAAATGTCGCAACGCGTTGCCGAAAGGTGCAAACGCGTTGCTAATTTCTCGCAACGCGTTGTGCAGCCAATACGTTATGGCCTGTGTGGCTTGCCATAGCCGTAAGACCCCTTTCTTTCAGCATCACTGTCACCAAAGACCCCCTCGTGTTTGTCCACCAAAGGCCCTATTTGATGGAAACTGTAAATTTTCACCCCAAAACCTTTTTTTATTACTTTTAAAAATATTGCAAAATTGTCACATCAAAGCCTCATTTAAAAAAAAAAATTACCAAATTTGTCGCCCACATAACGATTTTATGGACCAGTTGGCTGGAATCACCAAAAGACCCCTTTTTGCAGTCCTCTGCCACCGAATCCCTGGTTGAAAGACCAGCCGTACCCCGTAGCCCAGTTTTAAAATGGGTGTCAGTAGACTATTTAGACATGTCACAGGGAGCATTTTTTTTCGAAAGTCGAATTTTCCAAGGTCTCAGTAGACTCAGTAAGGACATATACCCTAGAGATCTATAGTCCCTTATAACGAATGTCTAAGATGTTAAATTTCATTTTCAAATCATTTAGACATTCCGTAACTTAGACATTCTTCGAAATTCTAATTTCCGTGTGGTGTCTGTAGACAGGTGTAGAAAATGCAACCTAGGTTCGATATTCCCTTAATAACGAACGTCTATTGCAATTTTATTTATAAATTCACTTATAGACATTGGAAACTTAAACATTTTTTCGAATTCGAATTTCAAAATAGGTCTCAGGTGGATTCAGTAGGTCCTGATCGGTATAGAAAATCAACCTAGAGTTCGATATCTCCCTTAATAACGAACGGATAATGCAATTTTATTTATAAATTCATTTAGACAGTCTGAACTTAGAACTTTTTTGTCGAAATTCGAATTTCAAAATAGGTCTCTCAATAGACTAAGTAGGTCCTGAACGGTGTAGAAAACCAACCTAGATTTCAATATCTCCTTAAAAACGAAGGGTAGAAATTCAAAGAGCTTCCGAGGACATTCGCGAACAAACGCTATCCCGAAGTATGGGACCTAATTGTGCATAAATATAAAAACATTTAAAAACACAAACAAAAAACAAACTAAACGCCAAAAGAACAATCAAATCAAAACACAACATTCAAGTACATTACATCCGTGACCTTCGAACCCTACCATTTTACCCTGTATCTTGGTAACGGTACACACACATGACCATTTTTTGTTTATTCCTGATTCTATACAGAGAATTCGAGATGTATGTGGACATGATTGGAGCATTTTAAATATTTGACCGCTGTATTACCTTATTGCCCCTAATTCTTTTTACAGGATGTCAGGCGGGCAGCAATATGTAATATTGAATCTTGACAATACACTATAATCAATTCGCGTGATATGTTCGTCCCCCTGGAGTTTTGGACCGATTCAATTAAGTCGGAGAGGGAATGAAAAGATTCAAATGCACGTGCGGACAGCGGAGTATCTTGGGGGACACTCCGGTCATTTAACTCACTCAGCTGCCACTAAATACTATTTATTAAGTGTATGGAAACGCACTAGAGTGTATTTCAGGCCTTAACATTACTACATAACATGATTAACAGAAGTCCCTGCGCGTCATTGAATTTTCACCTCCGCAAGAAATAATGGTACGGGGTCACATAATCAAGATGAATCGAGTATAACATAAAGACCATCAGAACCTTTGCTACCTTTCAGCTGATAATCTCGCGAAACACTGTCGTAACACAGCGTAGCCTACTTTGTATTCAAGTCGAACTGTAATCTGTGATTTTTAGCGATCGCGAGTCGGGGGGCCATATGATTGTGTTCCCGTGGGCTTTGAATGTTATTTTCCGTTTATCTACGGGAATTGTTAATTCGATATGGTGAGCGAAAAAATTGGTGGCAATTTTTTTTGAGCGTGGGTAACCATTTGCCTGAATGACATCATAAGTACAAATGGAAATACACCAGTACTGCCATTTAATCCAATCGTTTAACTTACCTTTTTACATTCTATAACACAGTCAAGACGTTAAAACAATGAAACTACATGCACAGTATTCCAGCGATATTCAAGTGGCGTCCAAAATATGAAAGTTATGAAAAATGCGGCATTATTGGGCAAAAATAATCATTAATCGAGGGAAACACCGCATATATTTTAAGCGCCATCAGACACTCTT
>JAMKCH010018358.1:0-23711 GCA_023653785.1 Ophioderma brevispina
TTATTATATGGCATTATTGTTACTTTTCTGGTCATTGGAGGCGCATGAACCCTATTTTGAAACCCTATTTTGCATTTCGACGCCAGGTTTTAAGCAAGTGCCTACACAATTTGTTTTTAATTATCTTTCCTCCGCAATAAACGCTTATTTTAAGGTCCCATGGAACACCTAGTGAATGCTCATACATGCATGGCCACTTAACTGGTTGATGGACCATAGACTTGAGCTACCCCTTTTGTTACCGATAGACTGCTGCCATACGCTGATTATGAAAACTGTTTGCGTCCGTTTATCGTAGCCAATAGGTTAAATTACGTCTCTCTTTGACTGTTAAATGACATTAACACGTCTATTAACTGGATAAACGATATAAAATGCAAAAAAGAAGATTAATGAATAACAAGCATTTTATATCATGCATCCATTCTTAACGTGTTTCACATTTTTGTATGAAAAATATGTCTTTTTTAGTAACATGTTAATTCAAAATTACAAGTCAATTTGCAATCGTATGACTTCTTTCGGCAAAAAGTAGCTTTCAACACACGAAGACTCTTATTTACACGACTAATTTTCTTCATGTTATTTGTCAAAGGTCACACGATTTTCATGTTACCATTCCAAGGATTCTCGATTGGATATCTCAAACTAAGTTTATTTCAATTGGGACGGCAAGGTTCCATATGTTACCCTCTTCAAAGTTATACATGTAACAAAGTCTTTTTTATTTTTGGATTTAGGTTAGGGTATTTGTTAGTTGTAAGGCCATATATATAAAAATAATTTTTTCCTGTACAATTTTAAGGGGGGTACATATGGAATCTTTCCCATATCGGGTCAAAGAGAGACGTAATGACCTATTGGCTAACGATGTCCCGTCGCATTGGGTCTTTTCTCCTATTTTGCAAGATATTGCCAGTTTTTACTACACACGGCCATGCCTTATAATATTACCCTCCCCCACTCTAACATTAACTCCTTAGTAAATGAAAAATAGGAAAAATGGACGACCCTTTATACCACAAAACGCAGACGAAAGCGTGGCGTTCGCTTGCAATGCTTTGTTTAATGTCTGTCGCGACTTGCTATTTTTCAGGGGTTCCACCTTTTGGGCGCAGGGCGCAATTGGTTGTATCAATGATCCTATATTAGGGAAGATTGGACACTCCCTATTTTTTTGTAACGGAAGTGGATGTTCAAGAGGAAGGGCTCCAACGTCAGGGAGGTAAAATACTAAAACATCTCGTATAGCATACGTGCAGAATCAATGGCGAGTACATACATACATACATACATACCTACTACATACCTACATACCTACATACATAAGAGAATTTATATAGCGCCTTTTCCACAGAATCAAAGCGCTTTACAGAACCAACCAACAAAAATTACAGTAAATTAACGGTTGAGTTGTAATTTGCTTTTTAAAAACCTGAAGTGATGCGGCCTTCTCTGATAGAGGTTGAAGGTGACTTCCAGAGGCCGTGGACCTACACTAGAAGCTTATGATCGCCAAAGTTCTTTTGGTTTTAGGAATACTTAGTCTGGTGGTCTCTTTAGAGGAGCGAAGATTACGTTTGTTACAATCCCGGGGTGTTGTCAGTGATATGGAATTTTGGACAAATAGTCCGGTGCAGAGGTTATTTATGCCCTGAATATAAAAACTAGAACTTTGAAATTCACTCGCTGCTTGAACTGGACGCCATGAAGACGGCGCGGATAGGGTGATATATATCGCGCCTGCGTATTCCAAATATCACCGGGCGGCTTTGTTTTGAATGCGCTGAATTGGTTTGGAGTTGAGCTTCAGTGATTCCAGCCAGCACGAGTTTCTGTATCAAGGCGGGAGCTCACCGATAGCTCTGACAACATGATGGCAGTTGTCCTCATTATGTCCGTCTGATAACAAAATATTTCTAAGTTGATGTTTAGAGTGCGGCATAGCCCATTTCATGATCTGACTGGAACATTGTGCTTCAACATACAGATTGCGAACCGATTTTTGACAGAGTTAACATAGCGGAACCGACTCTTAGACGGATGTCTTAATAGATCTGAGGATGTGGGATGAGCCCACAACAAGGAACTCTTTTTCTTCTCCATGTTTAGCTTCAACTTGGCATGAGTCATCCACATTGAATATCAAGATAACATTTTGGAGACGATTTTATGCACTGACTTGGTCATGGACCACCCCCGGTCCCTGGGGTTAAAGGGCAGTATACACTGGTATAATCACACGTAATATGATATGAACAGATTGTGCTTACGGACTGATCTTGCCAAGTTGTAAAGTATATTAGTAAATAGGCTTAGAACAAATGAACTGTTTGTGAGTGCAAGTGAGTGCACAGTGTCAGTGTAGACGGGCCGAAGCACTGTATGTATACCGTACTGCCCTACATTGTGTTGACGGTCCACGTCCTAACTTCTAGACTCATTGACTATTTTGTGATGGTAGACTTCAATTTTTTTTCCCATACAATAATGCTCGCAAATTTAATGTTAGCGTGTGAGTTAATGATCATTTGAATTGATATGTTTGGTTGGACTTGTGCTTATCCAGTAATGCCATTTTTTTTGCATGATTGCATGGCATGGGGTAAAATGGGAAATCGGGAAGCTCTTTCAGTATTGTTTTTTTTTTAAATTGAACGAAACCCTTGTTGTTCAATGGGAGAAAAACGAGGAATGGAACGAGTTCCATATGCCCCCCAGTCCAGGCTATGATGAATTCTGCACCTTTGACCAAAAAAAACAACCAACACCAGATAAGGTTGCAGAAATCGTGGGTGAAGGAGGGAGACTCATGGAACTCTTGCCGATAGGGATTATCCAATTGTTAGAACCAATGTTGATAATGAATTATGGGAAGATGGAAAATCTTGTCATTATCATGTTTTTACTGACATTGGTCATTTTTTGAAAATAGACCTTTGATTTCACACAAAAACAATTTGTATATATTTAAAACATTGTAAATGTGAATTTTCAATAGATTGGCCTATTATCTCACAAAATCTGAATGTCAGTTTGAACCTTTTAATTTTCAGCTCACAACTTTCATCATTCAATTTTTTTCTGTGCCCCTTGGGAATGCAGACTGTGACACCCCCCTTCCACAAACGATACCTTTTGCATAGTTTTTTTATTTTGGGTGATATGTTTGAAAAAGGATCACTGGCGGCGGGGTGGGGAAGAATACCGGGGGCCGGGGGGGGGGGTAGATCTTCTCTTACTAAAAAAAGTCACTTTTTTTAAGTACTGCCACCCAAAATAAATCCTTGATACAAGTCTACAGATTTCATGACCCTCAGTTCAAGCCTAATTTTTAACATGTCATATTTCCATTTCAATAATCTTTATCATCAAAAGATATCTTAAAATAAAGAATATTTTTCAAATAATGTTTCATTGGCTAAAAGGGCACTAAAATCTTTATATTTTAGGCCATTGTACACTAAAAACTAGCCAATCACTAAAATCTTAGTAGGGTCCAGAGATAGGATTCTGCATTAACTTCAAGTTAAAAGTTTTAATTTAAAATGTTGAAAAATAACATTTCATCCTAATATTTTTTGTCTATTCAATCTATAGATAAATTGATTACCATGGGAAAGATTCATAGCTACCACATGTACCAAACCCGATTTATGTGACCCAACTAGTTGCTTTGTTAAAAAAAAAAGAAAAAAATAAAAAACTTAAAAAAAGCAAAAAATAAAAAAAATAAAAAAAATAATATAATTATGATGTGCTGCACTTCATTCCCCAACAAGGGCTCTTAGGGGAGATTAATACAAAGAAAAACACTGCCCAAAAGTTAGGGATCTAGCTTTTCACCAATATATTATTATAAATGTTAGTTTATAGCAAAACCCCATTTTTTCATTTCATTTTCCACTCTGTCTTCAATTTAAAGCAAGACTTGCTTTGCTTCAAAATCTAGCTCCTTGTTATCATTCGTATAGTTTCGTTCTGCAGCGTCAGCCGCCGTCGGCTGCTTTAGTTTACCTACAGGACGCATGTCGCGCTATTCCCCATGTAGTAGATTTTGATGACGTAGCAGCATTACATCGTTCACCGTGTTATTTGGGCGAAGTGTCCATCGTCCATAATTATAGGATCATTGGTTGTATCCACAGCTATTGCGGGCCGCAATAATTATCGGAGCTCTCAAAGTTTGGGTTATGACGTGCCTACAAAAGTCTGGAAGTAGGACCACATATCTATACCAATATTTGCCCGAAAAAGGACCCATAGCACTACCAGAGATGCAGTTGGGGTGGTCAAGTGTTTAACAACATTTGTTGTTTATATTTTTGTTGACCTTCTTTAGCAATGGGTAAAACTTTGTTTTATTTTGGGGAAATTGCTGGACTAACTTTTCTTACAGGGTTTTGGAAAATATTGTTTTCAGATTGATGAAATTGGACTAATTTTTCAAACACTGTTTCAAAAGTTCGGTTTCAGATTGAGGAAATTGACTAGACATCGTTGTAAATTTAAATCTACTATTTAAGATCTTTATGCATTTATTTTTTCTGGTACAACCTCGCGGGCCGCATTAAAGCGCTTAAAGCGGGCCGCAAATGGCCCGAGGGCCGCAGGTTGGACACCATGTACTAATATTTTGATTTTTTCCCTAGTTCAGTTCTGGTCCTCGTCAACAATACCTGAAGGTCAAATTGTGAGATAATCTTGCTCAGCGCGGCGTGCAACTTTCAAGGGGATTCGTCTTCTTTAAAAAATCGCGTCCGTAACAGCATTTAACCTGAAATTGTTCCAAGAGTCATAAAAAAAGATGGATTGAAAACCATTTAGGTAGATATTTTGAAAAAAAAAAAAACGATATCGAAAAATTAAGCGAGGTCTCTAGATTCAAAAAACAATAACATTTGAAAAAGTAATTACATTATGTTTTACACATGAACAAAAAATTGTAAGTTGAAAATGAGATTTTTAAAAAAGGGGATTTTGTTTTCTCAAAAATTGAAGAATTTAGCTAATTGGCTTCCTTGGATAATTTCGTTGCTAGAAAAAAATATGCGGCCTTTTGCAATATTAATGTTTCTTGACTGTGGTCTGTGTTACAAGCCTTGTAATTGCGTTATCTAGGGTAGGTTTCCCCTTTTAATTTAACACTATTTGCATATAATTTCATATCTGGGTAAGTTATAATTCGTATTAGAAAATTTGATTGTGCATCTCGTGAAATAAAATTCGCCAATAAGAGTTATTTCAGAGTATGACCAATGCATTTCTAAATTGGTAATTAAGTTTAGTCCTTGGAACATAGAATTCGTCTCACCTGTTGGTTCGACAGAATTGCAAAACTAAATTAGTCTTTGTCATTAGTGTTCATACTCTTATCAATGCCAATTCGTCCCACAGCATTACACAAATACAGTGTAGACCTAAATTCCGTGTTGCATAGCGCTAGACAACAAATTGGTGGATAGGTAATTGGATGAAGTCTAACATCATTTTGATCAAAACAGGCCTAGAAATTACAACTATTTATTAACAGAGTAGTGTTTGAAAACCTTTGCTCTCAAGTTTCTAGATTTTGTGCATGACTTAACCATCGGACAGCCCCAAATAAGTGAAAACTTTGTCCATAGTCACTTTCAGCTACAATTTATATTTCTATAGCTGATTTTTTATTCCTGTCCGTAAACGCATATTGTCGTGGTAACTATGCATATTGAGGGAATGTGGTTTTAAGATAAAACTAACACTGAAAATACTCAACTTTGTTCAACAGAACGAGATGCTTTAGCCCATTTTTTACATGACCTTTTTTGTATCGAATATGTTAAAGGTTCATACCAGATTCATGAATATATTGTCGTAACGTGTGAGACACGCTAATCGATGGCCGTGTTGCCGCATCAAGAACCGGATAAAGTGTATAACAATCGAGGCTGGGTGAAGAGGAGGATTAGGCCACGTAAATATTGTAGTTTGTTAGAGTGACCAAAACTCGGTATCTAACTTCAGCTGAACAAATATTAATTCTGGAACACGATGAATAAATGTAAACGTGTCGATTGTCTAGTATTCCTTAGTGACTAAAGAACTCTGGTGAGTAATACTTGCTTACTCCGTACATTTTCTTATGTTGAATGCCTCAGATTTTGTTGAAGTTTGACGTTTGGATTATTCAGTGCATTGTTTGTAATTTTTCCTTCGTGAGAAAAAGGTGACTTTTTAATTATGGCCTTAATCTTATCCGGTATCGTGACATGGAATTTCTATTATACTGATTGGGTAAGCATACAACCTTTCAGAACAAATGGAATCGTCGACACGCCCCAAAAACTTTAATGCAACTGACAGGTATAAAAAAATCTACTACCTGTTAGTTAAAGGATCAGAAGGAGGACATTATCAGAAATAAGGTGTCTTATTCAGGCGTGGAAAGCGACTAACGGGCATAGGAGGGTAACCACAGCACATTTGTGGGGGTTTGTTGTGACAAATTTGGTTGGTGTCGGTCTTGATTTGGAAGACGATTTTGATGATTGAATACTTAATTTATGAGCAAGTCAAGACACCAATTATCGTTTTGTGGAGGCGTAAAAAGCAAAAGTAGGTAAGGGCGTGAGCTTGAACTGTGTTCTTTTTAATATATACATCTTTATTTTGTAATGAATTGAATATTTGTACTAGATTTCCAGTTGATAGTGGAATAGGTCTCTCCTTTTTTGTAGGTGGAGGTTGAATTGGGGGATTAGTATATAAAAACTTTAGTCCGGGTAGTGTGGAATGATGTGCGCTATACCATGATAGCCAAACCCTGGCGGTTGGGCCATTCACAGTCCTAATCAATGGTCAAATCATAAATCCTAGAATGTACAAAGAAAGCGCAAAACTAAATCCAGGAAGTTTCAGTGAATGAAGGTGAGGCTGAGAGTGAAGATAAAAGTTCCGCATTGTTACAACACACTACAGGTGATTGAATTGAAGCCTGTTCTAATTTATGATATCTTGTTGGGAGCAATGTTTAAAACCATTCTGGGGTGAACACTATGATCACATGTGATAACATAAAAAAGTATTGACTGGACGACAAGCGTAAAACTTTATTTGTAGTTGGCCAGTTTCTTCATCGATCTCTTTTGTATTGCGAGAAGAAATCGAAGATTTTCCGGATATTTCTGACCCTATTTGAGTAATGGAGGAAGTCCAAACTCCGCCCATAACTCTAGCATCAAGGCAATTTATATAGCAGATATTTGTAAAATCCGCGCTCATTATTGGTGGAATTCACCTTGACCAGTAAAATGTCATTTTTGAGCACTACAGATGTTATATTTTCAATACAGTCCTGCTTGCGACACACTACACCTAAGTAAGTCTGGTAAGCCCGTAGAACCGGTACAGTATGTGTTTGCGGGCAGCCCAAACCTCACCTCCACGTGTACCAGACGATAGCCCAGGCTTACCAGTTCGTTCCAGACACGGTTTAATGTCCTGAATTTATAGGCCTACCAGCGCTGCAGCGTCGTCCCAGCATGGGTTTACAAGCTTGGTTATACCAGCAGTTAATCTGAGAATGGATGCGAGGCTGGAGACGATCTAGTTCCCGGCGACTCGAGATTTGACACGAGGCCACGCAGAGACATCCTGGGTGAACTAACGGGAACATATGGGTATTGGCTGATACCTGATTGACCAGCGTTATTTCACCAGCACTATGCGCGTGGAGTTCCAGCGACTATGGAGCTTGGAGGAAAATTGAGCTTGGAGAAATCTGGAAAACAGGTGGTGGCTCCGTAAGATACCGTTTCTATTGTTTTGAGATGCAAGTTGACAGCGTTTCATGACAGTACCACCGTCATACATGGTTACATATATTTGAATAGAATACGTAATCGAATTTCACTCGTATTTGGGCTGCGCACAGAGCCTAAGCGCCCATTCCAAACCCAACACAACACAACAACAACCTAAGTATACTGTGGCATTTAGGATTGGCACAATTTTTTTCTGTTTGTCTCGTGATATGTATTAGAATTGCAATTTTGACTCATTTAGCATATGCGATTTCACGCCATTGGTGGTGTCCCTAACATTAATATTAATATTCTAAATTTTATTCAAGAATATTGACAGTAACATGTCTCTGGAATTGTCCTTGTGACCCGTTAAAAATACCATCATACGACACTAAAGATTTGTTTTTTGAATACCGTCTGATTGTTTACAACACATATCCAACAGTATCGCTGTGGGCCTTCAGCATGCAGACATTGATGTTTGTCTCATTCCTATCTGTTTTGATAAAATAGATTGTCATGTCATGGCAGGTGTCATAATGCGATTATAACTTTAAATAATCCGTACCCACCTAAGCAAGTCAGGACGGTTTTCTACACCGATTCTATAGTGTTTCTAGAAACTGTTATCAAAAAGGTTTTGATAATGTGGACAGTAGCTGACCACATTATCAAAAATAAAGGTGGGGGCAACGAACTTTAACAAAAGAAATAAAATGGATAATATGTGAATGAAGAGGGCTAGACATGTATGGAAAAGAACAAAATACCGGGTAATATCAGCTAAAGGGACCAACTCCGATTCTGAGAACCTCTCTGAAGTCCCACCCCCCCATCTCACGACTTTTAAACCGAGTCTGCAATCCTTGCACATTTTGTTTGATCACGTAGTAGAGTAGGCGTAGACAGCAAATCGTGGGTGTAAAAGTGTATTCCTGTTTCTGTAAATAATTTAAACCAGTAGGTGAAAGTCGTCGCTGTGCTCATGAGTGACTACACTTTGCGGCGCTACACACGCCCTCTGCAAGGTAAAGAATATTTTGTCTTGATTTGTAGAAAATCAATGAACTTGGTATTGGAAACAATGGTTTTACAAAGGGAGGCAATATACCTGCACATGTGCCTGTTACATAGTTTTTATTAGTTTGGATGGGGCAAATAATATTGGCCAACATAACTTAATTTACCTCAAAATCCCATTGACTTTATGTAACAACAATTTAAAAATCCTTAAAGCAACAAAAAAATTATCTTCAGTGAAAAAGCTTGCTAGATTCTTTTCAGGAGGCAAATGGCCATAGAATTACTTTGTTTTCTAAAAAAAGTTGCAACTTGTCCACCCCAATACCATCCTCACATGGCCAAATCATTGATTTTCTAACAAAAGTTAATAACCTTTTTAAATACTTTTTCTTCTGGATGTATTAAAATAAAGATCATTGGAAAGAGGCAAAATTTAATTTTTTCCTAAATTAAAATATCATAAGAATAATGACAACATACCTATAAGTGAAAGTATTTACCCCATGACCTTTGTGTTAAGCAAAGGCCATATTTAGCACCGTGTGAGGAGCAAAGAAGCCCTTTGAAATTGAAAGAGGGGGATCATATCTATCATTTGCAAGGGGCTTTTTTCAGCAGAGAGTTTCATACCTGCCTTCTAAGAACTTGATGATCCCTGAAAGGCCGTACCGCGGGGGGGGGGGGGGGTGCGGGTGGTGCACCCCCCCCCAAATTCCACAAAAAATGACTAAAGGGCCACCCTTTTGGGCCCCCCCCAAAAAAAAAAAAATTGTATAAAAAAGCGTCCAAAATGTAGATAAATATTGGAAAGGTACACTTCTTCGAATTTCTACCCCCAATGAATCTGCGTACGGACCTGATCCCTGACCATTACCCTCGTCTTACCAAGCCTTTTTTGTAACACGGTTTACCAAGGGGGGGGGGGTGGTTGCCACCCCCTCGAGAATTCGTTATAAAACACCCGATGCTTATGATTATCATACCAATGGATACCTATGGTCCTCCTCTTTCCATTAATACCAAATAAGTACTAACATACCTAGTATGGCGTCACAATGACGTCATAAAGTCCGCGAGTCGGCCGAATTGGCATTTTCCACAGAAAATAGGCGAAAATCCTATTTTGCGCTAAAAAAAAAAAGTTAGGAATATCGGATTTTCACGCGGTTTTCATCTCTAAATGATGGCAATTGACTAGTTTTACATAAATATAGAGTTTTAGAGCAATACTATGCATAATAATTTCAAAAATGTACTACAAAATATTCTTGGGTGCAAACCCGTAGCCTTCGACTTTGACGGCATACCCTAACCCCGGTGAAGGTGGTACCTTCAAATTTTTTTCGCTAAAATGAGCGGAAAGGATGAGAAAACGATTACCCGGAAGCTTTTTACGCAAATTGTGGCCAGTTTAACGCACCGGAGAAAAGTTCAATACCCCCCCCCCCCTTTGTAAGGCGAGGGTTAACAATTTATTATGAATTAAAAAAAATTAAAATGAGTACAACAGTAAAATGAGCAAAATAACGAGTTTGCGTATTATTCATGATATTGATTGGTAAAAGTTACACTCTTGAGAAATGAAGCAAACCATGAGGGATATTTAAGTCATATTGGAACAATTAGTTGCACTTTCTTTTATATATTTAATACTACATGTAATTACCCCCAAAAGCATGAGACAACAATGGTATTGATGTGCATGAAATTTGTTATGGACTCGCGTCGACATAAAAACAATGATATTGAATTGTGTCATTGACTTTAGTAACACCTTTATAATTGTGTTTGTGAATGTTATTACAGAATAATAAGTGAGCGCGAAGCGAAGCTCTTACAGAGTAACGTATTGAAAGCTATTGAAATCTATAGTCTGACAGGATGCCGACCCTCATTTGATCCCCCTTTCGTTCTTACCATTAACTCCTACGGAGTTATAAATCGACGGTACCGGACAGGGATTCGCCATTTTTAATTTGTAGTCCGATATTCAACAAGTAATTTATTTTAATTCTCCTTCTGTTGGTACTTGGGTTTCCTTGCAAATTTATTTTTAATTACTTGTTTTCTAACTTAAACCTATGATAATGATTGTGCTGATGTTTTAAAAATTATGCTTGGAAAATTAAACACCATATGTTCACCAATAAAACCAATTCGTCAGGGGAGGGCGGACCAAGAAATCCTATAGGCGTTTGCATTGGTGTAACACGTAAAAGCGAGATCTGAATTTTTTTATATGTTGTCAGGTTTGGTTGGATAAACATTTTTTACCAAAGCTGTCATACTATTGGGCTAGGAAGTAGAAAGAATAAATACGACTTTAACTAGGGGGCCGGACACGATCTGCTGGATTTGGGCATTTGGGATTTCCAAACGTAATTTTAGGGAATTCTTGTGTGCAATTTCTATGGCAAATATGGCAGAATAAAAGTGAATCTGAACGCTCGCTGCTCAGGTTCTACCTGCATCATATTAGATTGATCATCACTATATAATACCAGTATTTTCCGTTGAATAGCCTCATTCAAGAGATGGAAATGGCAATTAATTGTCGAGATAGAAGTGTGCAAGATGTGGCTTCAGATATAGTGTGTGAAGCAAAAGGAGCAAGACCTCTTTTAGACATTGCAATGGTTCATAAGGTAACGTACAGTTACCTATAGATAAGTCATTCCGTGCAAGACAAATGAATCTAGAATGGAGGGGATACTTTGATACTACAAGCACCCTGTCCTTAACATTGTCATTGATAGAATACAATGGAGATCAATAAATGTTCAACATCAGGACAAGATGCAGCACCTTAAAGACAAGCACAAGCATCGCTGGTGGTCCTATTTACGTATGGATTTCTCTGTATAATTGTGTTTGCGCGCGTGTGTGGTGCGAGTGTGTATGTATGTTGGGGGATGATGTGGAGAGAGAGGTGCGGGTGGAGAGAGAGTGTGGTGTAATGTTGTGTGTTGTGTGTGGTGCGATTATGTGAGCTTGTGCGTTACATACGTGGTGTGTTTTCCTGTGTTGTTAATCTATGTGTTTGCGTATATGTTTATTTATATGTAATACGTGTATGGAAGTATTAGACTTCCCTACCACTAATAAAAACAAATGTGCATGAATTGTAAACTGATTTGACCTTTATGTGTGGAATGAACATAGTGTATCTTCCACAAACTGATGTCACGTCGACGGAAAGGCACTTGAAATCGAACTTTGATGATAATTGTTTTTTCAAAACCTGAGAATTTTTAACTTTTTCCATCAGAATCGATGAGAATTGTACACCGTTTCTTCTCACTTTTTAACCCTTTTTATGAATGATTCTTACAGTGGAGTTATGATATGAGCTCTTATCTGTACAATCGCCACTCTACTATTGATCTCTTTTCCGAACATTATCAGTATCACCATGAACTAGTCCACAATTAACCCTTTACGCGACTGTGTCCTTAGCCTGAAAGGAAAAAAGGGGTAATTGTACAGCAATTTAAGTATTTTGTTACATTTATTTCACATCATCAGTTTACAGACAACAAATTTGGGTGATTTCATGCATCGGAAATATTCAATTCAGTTTTAAATGTCATCAGTCACTCAATATCGAATATGGCCAACCCTGGCATGAATCAGTTGCGTCAAGATGTCGCGGCATACTGTCCACAAGATTGTTTTGTGATTTCATGGGCAGAGCTCCCGCTCTTGGTAAGAGCTTGAAGCTAACTTAATGTAGAGTTTGAGGAAGATGGTCCCTGTAATTGATGGCCTGGCCTAAGGCATCCCAGGCATGCTCGAAAGGGTTCAAATCAGGGAGCAAGTAGGCCATGGTATCTGCTCCACTCCTTTGCCTCAAGAAGTAGGTTGCACTACAGCGGGCCCCCTGTGCGGCGTGGCGATGTCGTCTTGCAGCCAAAAAGTGTTTGCATAAAAACCCATTTTGCGGGTGGCAGACAGTGGTTTTCCAGAAGGTCACACAGGTACCACGACGTGAGTTCAGGTTTCCTCTGGCACCACCAGTTAATGTGTAAATTTCACATTGGTTTGTACAGTGGCCGGATGGATTGTTGTAATTACAGACTATTATAAAACTGAAAAACAGGAAAATGTTCGTAATTACTGTTTTAATTAATATTTTTACTGACTCACTCCCCGTTGTGGCAAGGGGTTGGTTTCTAGGCACCAAAGCCTAATTATGAATTAACGGGGCGATTTAGATTTTAATATTTTTTCATGAAAAGAGCGTTTATCCAAAAGTTTTCAAATTCAAAAAAATAACAGTAGGAAAAAGGTCTGTTGTTAGACAGCTAAAACTGCAAAATGTAGTTTGCGGGTCTCTCAGGACCCCCTTGCCATTAGTGTAATAAATATTCTAAACATCCAAATAAACACTTAGTGCCCAAGGGGGGATCTAACGGTACCCAACATTTGATGTGATGGTCTTGCCTTTTCGTGTCTGCAAATGACAGTTTTCTTAAGGATTTGTTGTCGTCTGAGTGATCATCACTTCTGATAAAAAAAAAAAAAAAAAAAAAAAAAAAAAAAAAAAAAAACAAAAAAAAAATCCGGCAGGCTTTATTGGGGTACCGAGGAACCACCCCCCTTTGGGCACTAACGGAAGCGAAAACAAAACGAGATATTTTATTTTGAAAAATTATATTATTCTTCGCACTTCTTAAGATTAAAAAATGGGTGTTTGAAACCGATATTAGTGAACCTGTGTAAACGGTTCAGATGGTCAGGGATGCTTTTTAAACATTCTTGTTATGTTTGCAAAATAATTATTACTTAAAATTTTTGCTACACAGATCCTCCAGAAATAAACATAATGGAGACTATGGTGATTCCAAAGTGTGGGTGCAGAAAGATGTTTGAACCCACCAGTCATGGAATATTCTCATCATTCTTAACCAAACGGACGTTAGAGAGACAGATTGCTGCAGGAATGAATGGTATATGATCGGGGGAAAATATCCTATTATAACAGATATTAGATGTTCATGCCACCTAAGGACATAGGAAACGGGCATGAAGAAACAAAAAGGTGAACCAGGTCATGTTTTCAAATTATTTGTGATAATAACATTGCCATTCAGAAAATGCTATCACGCATTTTGGGGTAGAGCCATGGTATACGAGGTTGGATATGAAGTGTCGTTTGTGTCAAACGTTAGGGGACCACAAGTTTGCTGACGGCGATTCTAGAATGTGTTCAATCATGGTGTTTGTTGTAAGTGTATCTTTCCTCATTGTTAATTCTATCCAAACCATGCATTTATTTTAATATCCTAGAATGCTTATCTGTATTTGAATTGAACGTTAATATATGAAAAATTTTAGACTGAAACGGTGAAGCTGAAGTCTACAGAGTGTGCAAAAAGTGCAACAATTTAAGATAAGAGAAGAACGGTATAACGCCATGTGTAGAACAGTTGCTTCTTATATAGTGTCAAATTTTCTCCCGATCAATTGGACAATTTCAAAGGTAAGTCAGTTGGGTACTCCCATCTTCTGTGTTGGGAAGCTGTTTCAGTGGAGATGAGCACGATAAACAAGCTGCAGAACCTTTGGTCGGTGAAAACCATTTGAAGGCAGGCCTACATTATTGAAAGACGTTTGCCAAGATGTGTATTCATTGGGGAATATGGTACGGAACCAGGGGGAGAAGTAGAGAACCGTCTTGTGGTCTCCCCGTTAGTAAATGCTTGATGTGAAACCAATCTCTACGCCACAAAACACTAGTTTTTCCATAACATCATTTCTTTTATGTAGTACCCATATCATTGACTAACATCAGCGCAGGCCTTTTCTAAGGTCTGCCTTTGACATAGCGTCATGGAATGTGGAGGGTTTTTCTACTGAAAAAAAGTAACATCATTGCTGATATTTGCTAACAATCTCCAATGCGATGTCCTAGGTCTGCAGGAAACCACAGAGGAATCGATAAGCACCGCCCAACTTAACCAGGAATGGCTTGCCACGAGAGCCACATCGACAATATGGAAGTGCTATATGTTCACAAAATCAGGCAACCAGAGTAAAGCAACCTCATGGTGATAAACTAAACACACATCGAAGTCCTCACCTTTGAGCCCGCCTTGTCTAGTTACATCAGTCTACAAACCTCCATCACTAGACTTCAAGCACCTCAACTCAGCCTTTGGGAACTCCACAAACTCACTTCATTATTGTGATGTCCACAGGCCATAGTACCCAAATGGGATAAAAGAAACTGTCGAAGAATGGATAGACAGTCATCATCTATGTCTCCTTCACAAACCCTAAGCTGCCGCCTTCATTTCATAGTGCCCGTGGAAGAGAGGTTAAAACCCTGATCTAGCTATTGTTACAAAAAAACCATCTCGAAAATGTGTAGCAAGATGATTGTTATGATCCGTTCCCCTAACTAAACATCGACCAATCTGGTATCAAGTCCAACGCTTGTAGTAAGACCAAAATTAAAGTGCCCTTATAAAAGCGTCGCTTTAACTATAAGAGAGCAGGCTGGCAAGGATTCACTGATGATCTGGATCAGAACGTGAAGAGTATTACTCCAAACATATACTATGACAAATTGCCCAACTAGTGAACAAGCCTGCCCGGAGATTCATACCCAGAGGATATAGGGAAGAATATATACAAGGCCTTTCCAAGGAATGTGCTAGAGCATATCAAGATTTATATCACCATGTTTGAAGCTGTTCCTTTCTCTGCTTTAACACAACTGCTAAAGGTGAGGAAGTTTGGGAGAGAGATCCCCAGGAAAGATCAAAAACTGGCATACTTTAATGAATCCAACGATGTAGTATGACCCATAACAGCAAAGACAAGCATGGTCTACACCCGAAAGCTCGAGGGGGAATCCAACCAGAAACCCACAGCAGCCAATGTCACACCCAACAAGTTGCCCACAAACTGCTTTTAAATGGCAAGTGCCAGCAAAAATGCCGAAGAAGATCCAACAGGCTAAGAGCTTAAGGTGGCGACCTGGTTTCATAGCCACTCAACATGGAGGACTGAATCCGGTATTATTGCTAACTCCAACAGGAAAGGCAGTAGCCTTGAAGATCTATCTGAGCACTGAAAAAATTCGGCCCCCCAGTACGCAAAGTAAATGGCTTCTTGAGCTCTACAATTGCCTGTGGTTATTTGCCATAGTTCCTAAAGATCTGTGGGAAAGCACATGTTATGACACTCCTAAAGCCCGAGGGGTGCTCGCCCACATACCCTAAGACGACGGCACTTGCCTGTGCTACTCATGTGCAGAGTATCTTGCCATGTATGGGGGAAGATCCAACCCTGCTAAGTACTTCATTCAGCTTTAAAATGCCTTCTGCTGGCTATTCACAGATGCCTCCTCCCACATCACGGAAAAATGTATATACCAATAAGGAATTGCTCCACCAGACATCCGTCGTAGCGTATCGAGCATGGAAGAGCGAGATGCCAAGTGTCCTAATGTGAAACACCTAATGTCTGGACAGATGCTGCTGCCAACTGCCTCAAATCCAGATAGAGTTTCTTACGCAAAGTCCAATCTCTTTTAAACAGTCTCTAAGGAGCTTAAGAGAGTCGCCTTGTGGAAAGAAAGAGATTTGTCCGCCATCAACTAGTAACATCTATTGGTATTGAAACCGGTGAGCATCTTCCCCACCTGGAGCTGACTCCTCATGGTCTGAATGGCGATGGCCTCAACAGATTGAGACCAGAATTGGCCGATCTAGAGTTTCCTTGCCGGAAGGGGGGGTGGGGCTACCTGGAAGAAGATCAAGACACTACCATTTACCTGTGTTGTGGAACATCACCACAGACAATGGAACATCTCCCGGTCTGCCCACTGCTGGAGCAACAATGTACAGACAAGGACTTTGCATAATTCATTGAAGCAGCCAGACTTTGTACCCTTCTCTGGCTTGATCATATTTGAGTAGAACCACTTTGTTTAGAAGACACTATTAGAAGAAGACAAGCGGACAAGATAGCTCAATAAGTTTTAAGCGCTCGACTCCCTGTGTATTGTGCTTATCCATGCGTATATGCGTGTGTTCGAGCCCTGTTAGATTCAGCTATCTGTCATTTCCCTGACAAGAAATTAACCGCTTCGTTGTCCCAATTTACCCATGCGATATTGTAATCTGGTCCCGGCCCTGCGAGGGTTATCTCGATGTATGTTTACTGCTAAGGGAAAGCGCTGATCTTTATCTGCTTCCTTGGAATGATGCTAATGTTTTATGGTATGGTTGGGCCACATGATCAGTGGTCCATTTGTTAAAGCGCTTAAGAGGCCAATAGCATAAGGCGTTAACATAAATCTCTGCTATTATTATTAGACCAGCCCAAACCATCCTGTGATACTGTTAAAAGATGATTGAGTCAGTGTAGTATGCCTCTTTGGAGTCATCGTTCTTATGTTGTTGTGTTTGCCCGAGTACTTGCTGTTCTTGCCTTCCATTGTTGCCTCTGCTCCTATTTAGCCCACTCTATGTCTTGTATTTGTCAAAGATTTCTTTATTTGCATTGTTGACAAGGAGTAATCATCCGTGGTCAAGCCAATTTCACAAAAAAGCCCTAAACGCGTATTTTCGAAGCTTGAATTTTCACCCGTAAACACGTATCAGACATACTTGCTGGAATTATTCGCACTCCTAACAGGATCAGTAGCGCAAGTTGCTACCCTAACCACGTAATTGATGTAATTATTGGCCCTTGATTAGGTAAAAAAACACATAACCATATTTTCCAACCTAGACATCAAAGCTTACTTCATTCAGTGTTTTGGCACCCACAGACTATATAAAGGCGTTGTCTGACCTTGGTGTAATTCAGAGAGTATGGTAACAGTATCAGAAATATCTGAGAAAAGGTAGCGTTTTCAAAACCAGGGAAATACATTTTTAGCCAGAGGGCGTATCCAACCCCTCTTCATAAGGGGAAGTACAATTGGATAAGATGATAATATGGCCGCAAAGAGGTCATGGCGCTACGTAACGCGTCGCGGGTGGTAAGTTTGCGGGTAAGTGTGGGGTGCTCCCCTCCTTTAGCGAAGCGAGACCATTTGCGAATGTTCACTTCCAAGCCATTTTCATGCGATTTGATAGAAACAATTTGATATTTGTAAGTGGTTCACTTTAAAATGCTTCAAAAAGGAACCTCTGTCTAACGGTCTTAAAAAGTAAAATTATTTCCTTAAGTTTTTATTTGAACTAATCATATGTTAAGGTGTTCGTGTAGAGTCAGTAATAAATGGGTAGTGTAGGATGGGGTGTCCTCCTCTCGCAAAACGCGGAACTTGAGAGTATTACTTTTCCAGACATTGTGTATGGGTCTAGGTCCGATAATCCGCGTTTGAAAACGCTATTTTCGGCACTTAATTTTTCGCATAAAAATGGCGCGCATCGATAAATCGCCATTCCCCTTCCAATCCCGCGCTTGAAAATTGTCCAATCCCGCGCAACTTAATATTTATCTCCAAAACTAAATGTCGAGAAGTGCTGTTTAGAAATCTAAACCTCAGAATTGACTGACATTTAATCAAATATATTCCTTTTAATACTGAAATTTGGCCGTTTCCTGACGATTTATTCAGGATAGGATTACTGTGTTGCTGGTCCTTCACAAGATGAATTTGAAATCAGACTTGGTTTCTGGAACTGTCAAAATTGGTGTTAGACTCCCATGGAATATTTGGCAGGGAAGTACTCTGTCGAGTGTTACTTCAACTTCGCTTACTTTAGTCAAGGTATTATTGGTCTGAGATTAGTAGGGGGGACCCACTTCAACTATTCATTAAAATATAATATATCCATGACAAATCGGGCGGGAGTCACCTCTTGCTACTTTCCGGGACCCTTGTATCTGACTGACTCTGCGCCATTCTTCAAAAATCCATGCAGGATAGCGATCTAAACAAATCGTTGAGTAAAGCATACTTTTCCCAGGTGTACTGATACATTGATGGGGAATGGAATTTTTTCCCACAGCATTGCACTATTATTAGGTCAACGACAAAAAAACCTCACAAACCATAGTGAAGCCGAGCTAGAGTCAAGATACTCAGGAAAGCGACGAAGGAATGACTTGTTCCAACGTAGGATAACAATTTCTTCTCAAGTTAAAGTAATTCAAGAGAGATATCAGTAGCTCCCACAATGCATTGCTTCCAATGTTTTATTTTTGTACATGTCGTTCACGTGAATCTTCGGAGAAAACATTTTTAAATTCAAGTTTTTGATCTCTCTTCTTAGCGTGTCCCCATGGTCTGTACTGTATTTTGCGAAACGAAACGAACGACACGCCCATTAGATTACACGCTTTTTGCCGTCATGCCCATTGGATTACACCTTTATTCCGTCATCATGCATAACGTGCATAACGTCCACATGTCATTAGTATGGCTTTTGGTGGTGTAGATTTAATCACTGATAAGCTGATCCGGGGCCGCGTGTATCGATGATACGGACGCTCCTAAATTGGCCCAATTTTTTGATACAGTAACTGTTAATACCATCTATAACTCTCGTTCCATTTAGGCTTCGTCAATGCTGAATCTTACCACACTCTCAGTCCTAAACGGCTGACTCGCTTTAGCCTATCCTGTTAGATCTAGGGCTAATTTAAACCCTAACCCAAGGCAGGTCCCTCAAGTTATTTTTTTCACAAGATACATTTAATAGCAGTTACGTGCCGTTAGGCAATAGATGAAAAAAATTTAAGGATGCGGTCATTATTTACGCCAGGGGGGATGGAGATTCAACTTTGTTCGGCACAATCTTCGTGTGCCCCCCTCCGCTTCTTTAAAAATTTCACACTCCCCCCTGATCATGCTGATTTATCCATTTAAAGTTTTCATGTTCCCTCCTCTCGTTGATTGACAAATTTCACGTTCCCCCTCATCTCTTACAAAAATTTTTCGGGGTTCCCCCGCCAACCTCCATCCCCCCCCCGCTTAATAGACCCTCCCTTAGACTAAGATTCCTCGCAAGTCGATTTGTAAAGCTCAAGTCACCCCGGTCCAATAATTGGTACAATGTTAATAGCAGATCACAAATTCAAGGTAGACTACTTCGCCATTTAATCACCATCATCGCAATTAAATGAAAGCATTCGCCATTACCGTTAAAATGGCAAAGATTCATGATGTCCATGATAGTTTTACCAAACTCTACTGAGACGGTATCGAAATCAAAAGGATTCCTTGAGAGTGTCAGAAAAGACTGTCTTTCCACCAGTGCGTCGCACTTTGTGGTTCTGAGGGGCAAAGCTCGGTCAGGGGAAAGTCTTCCTGACTCCACAGGGTAATGTGGTCCAAAAACGGGTGTTTTTGCCATGATTTTTTTTATCGACATTTCCCTCCCCTACCACTATGTTCTCGCCACTGCTTTGACGGCTGTATTACTGTTTCCCCAGGTCCCATAATTCCAAGGGCACTACTCCAATTCCAACAATAACAGAAACACCAACACTACAGGTTCTGTCTGCATATTTCACGAGATTGTTTACTTTAGTTTATTTAACAAGCAGCAATGTTGAACGCACCATTCATGTAAAACATCTTCCATTGACGTCCATGCATATGGAAGTCAGATGTAATTTCCCAATAATCTTTTCCTTCTTTCAGTCCAAACAAAATTGGTTTGCCTTGACGAAACTGGTACAGTCTATAGGGGTCCAATACCATATGTTCTAATTTCATTATCGCAAGGATTAGTTCAAGTTTCTTTGTCATTTCGCTTAGTCCAATCCCCTCCTGACTAGATTCCTTTTAGCACAAGTCTCATTCAAATTAATTTATTTGGATTATTATAAATGCCAATAAGCAAAAGGTGCGAAGAGAGATTCACATATAATAATGTCCCAATATTGGGAAACCCTGATTTTGCAATGATGTAAAGCTTTTCCCATTTCCCCATTCAAATACAGCGCATGCGAAAACGCTGGGGACCAAGGCACACGCGGTTTACCACATGTGGGACACACATCCAATGACCTTTGTATCTCAGTGGTCATGACAACTGATCTACAATGTGGATATACCACAATTTTGTAATCGTGGCCTTTTTGGACCACAAAGGTCACATGAGGTCACCAAGGTCACATGATGTTACCAACACGTAGAACATTACCCAAGGACCATTGTATCTAAGTGTCATGTGAATCGATCATTGTATCTTAGTGTCAGAAAATCGATCGACATATGTGGATACACCAACCACTTTTAGAAATGTGGCCTTTTCATTCTGCCAAGGTCACACTAGGTCACTGGGTCACATGAGGTTACTCGACATGTGGGATACTACCCAATGACCATTGTATCTAAGTGTCATGAAAATCGATCGACATATGTGGATACACCAAGCAATTTTATAATTCTGGCCTTTGGAGCCACAACGGTCACTAAGGTAACTCGTAGGTCAAATAAGGTCACTAACATGCGGGACACTACCCAAGGACCATTGTATCTAAGTGTCATGAAAATCGATCGACATATGTGGATACACCAAGCAATTTTATAATTCTGACCATTTTTGGGCTTGACCTTAATGACCTCTGGTGACTGGGACCCCACTCGTAAGAGGAGTAACTGTTGGGGGCACATCAAGGGACCATGACATGAAAGTGACATGAAAATTGATAACTATATGCATTGCATGTGGAAGGAAAAAACAGCGGGTAAGTATGTTTAGGGTTAACATTTTGACCACAGACAGGCAAATTACACAGAGAGATACACAGACCATACGAACGCAATCCTATGTCCCGTCTGCAGACGACACAAAATTGTTCCCATATTTTAGGGGGCTCATATATTTTGGAATCCCACTAATGCTATCAGAGTAGACCTTGCCAGAGACCAGGGGTGGTCCACCCTATTTAGTGGTGGGGCCCTGACTAGAAATGTAAAATTGCGCTTCTGTAATACATGCATGTTCGCATGCCAAAATGAAGACATTTTAAATCTTTTGGTAAGAGGACACCAAATACTAAGGTAAGGGCAACAGTCTTATATATTTTTGATCCCACTCATGTAAGAGTAGCACATTGCATAGACAGGGATGGATCAGCCCATTTAGTGGGGGGTCTGATAGTAAATGTAAAAATTGACGAATATATTGCGGTCATGGCGCCGTGGCACGCAACCGCGGCGTGGGTGGGTTCTGGGTGTGTTCTGTTTCTGTGCTGGCTCAACCCTTGAAATTCGCTTTGATAAACACGCATTTTCGAAGCAAAATTAAAACATTTTTTAAATATTTGTAAGTGATTCACAACAAATACTAGAAAGAGGCAACAGTCTTAAAAATTAAAACGATAGTCCTGTTGTTAATTGATACGTAGCGGGTTTGTTTTTACACTTGAAGTGCATAAGGGGGGGGGGCGCGGTTCCTAGGGACATTTTTGGTTTTTCGCCTGGCGTTTTTTAACGCTTGCAAATTATTGGTTTATATTTTTGTATTTGTCAACTTTTAGTTGCGCTGGCATTGGAGACAAAAAAATTAAATCCATCGCGTCGTGTTTGCGTGATTGCTGGGTCCCTATGAGGGCCCCCCCCTTATGCACTAACGGAAGTGCCCATGACAGAATGAAAAATATAATTAGAGTTACTGTGATGATTCTGATTTCATAAGCATACACCTAGTGACATAACAAAGTAAATTAAATAACCAAACATTCGTGGCAGTATGTAGGCCATGGTTGTCATATATTTAGATACATCGTTATAGCGGTTACTGTCGGAGCCTATGGTAAATTTACAAGTGTTAAAACTATAAAAATATAAAATGGCAAGAGACATTCTATTTGGCTTACTCTGTTACATATAGTTCATGCTTCACCACTATTAAGCAATCAGCCCAGGTCTCGGTGATTCGTGCCGTAGCAAATACCAGACGAACGAATAGTGTCTTTTCGCACATTTGACCGCAAATTAAAATCACATGTTTTGACCCTAATTTTCTTACTGACCATTTTTTTCGTTTTTATTCTTACTGTTGATGTCTTTGATTCCTTCTACAATGGGTTGGATTTTATTCTGCAAGGCACACGCGGTTCACTGGGTCATGAGGTTACCGACCATGTGTGATACTACCCAATGACCTTGTTTCTACGTGCATGAAACTCGATCGCCATATGTGGATACACCAAGCCATTTCTACTTCTGGCTTTGGAGCCACCCGGTCACATAAGGTCACCGAGGTCCAACTAAGGTCACTCACATTGCGGGACATACCAAGGACCAGTGTATTCCAAGTGTCCTGAAAATTCCTGGACCTATGTGGCCGCCCCCAGCAATTTATAATTCTGATCCATTTGGGCCTTGACCTCTTAAGGACCTTGGATGACCTTTGACCCACTCGTAAGAGGGTACAGTGGGGCACTATCCATGGACAATTACATGCAAGTGACATGAAAATATGTGATCAGATTGCATGCATGTAGAAACAGCGGGTAAGTATGTTTAGGGTTACCATTTTGACCACAGACAGGCAAATACACAGAGAGAACACAGAAGGACACTACCGACGCTACTCCCTATGTACCGTTTTTTCTGGCAGAGACAAAAAACTGTTCCCATTTTAGGGTCTGATATATTTTTGAATCCCCCTATGCTTTTCAGGTAAGCACATGCAGAAGGACCAGGGGGGATCCAAACCTATTTAGTGGTGGGCCCTGCTAGTACAGTAAAATTCGCTCTGTAATACATGAATTTCGCATTGCAAAATTGATAGAACCATTTTAAATATTTGGTAAGAGTTCACAACAAATACTAGGTAAGGGCCCAGTCTATTATATTTTGAATCCCCCTATGATTCCAGAGTATGCACATTGCATAAAAGGCAAAATTGAAGTTACTTTTTTCAAACATAATGAAAAAAACTAAAAATTTGATACATATATTGCGGTCATGGA
>JAMKCH010018359.1:0-70103 GCA_023653785.1 Ophioderma brevispina
TTTTCCACCACTGATGAAATTTGTTAATGTCTTTTTCCGCAAAACTGTCTGCCAGCTTGCTGTATGATGGTTTCGTTGAACCTTTGCTCTTTGTGGCGAGGTGTGTCTTCATTTACCGGCCAAGTGACACATCGCATCTCATACTCTTTTTGATTTTTTTACCATTTTTTTGTGGTCCTTGGGTAGCTTGGTCTTCTGCAATGCGTCATCTTTTTTTCACTTTGTAGTTTCATGTTCTAACTTTCTTTTGTATCCTCCTGAGCTTTGATCTGTATGTTGCAGCTTTCATCTTGTCGATGATGGCCTGCCCTCCCCTTTTCCTGATGGCTTTCTTGGCTTCTACCATGATCACTAATTTTTTTACTCAATGCATTTGCACTTTTTCATTTTGTAGAGCTTCAGTGTCAGGATGGCTGAGCCTGATTGATTCTTGCCTTTGTGCTGGTCTGGTTCGATCTGCCAAGCGGACTTCCTTTGTGGTGGAGTAGGATCTATCTAGCTGGCGTTTTTCAGTGTCAGGAGGAATCTCCAAGGCAGAGCCTGATTATAATGTTGTATTGCTTTGTGCTTGTCTGGGTTCAGACCTGCCAAGCTACTTCTGGTGGTGGATTAGGATATCATTCATTTCTTTCTTTGTGGGGGGGGGGGCACCTTTCTTAATTTCCCGTGCGCTTTTAATTGTTGGCTGCTAGCTATAGCTGGTAGGACCACTTGGCAATCCGTTGTGCGTGTGTATGTGTTGATGTGTGTTTTTTTTTTTAAATTGGGTTAATTTTTTGTTTTTCAATTGACCTCAATTGAAAAGTTGAATTCACTTGGACCAAACTTGTGTCATAGGTGCCATCCATGTGATTCCTCATATGTTGATAGGTCAAAGGTCACGTGCCACGGTCAAAGGTCTGGAGCAGCCCACAGCTTATATTCTAAAAGAATATAGCGAGCGCGAAAGCCGGAACCGCGAAATTCTAGTTTTTAAGTTTTTTTTGTATTTCTTCTTTTCGCACTCCTGCGACTTGAAACAAACTCGCATCTTTTTCTCATTACAAGATTTACAAGAAGATGAGCAAACCCACGTCAGAAGGAACACGAGTGCTGTTCTGGTGATGGTGTGGTCAAATTACCAATGTTTGATGGCTTTCGTTTGCTGAACTGGCTTACAGTTTCAGATGAAATCTCTTCAGTAAGATTGTTGGTACTTCCGAAAATGTAAATTTTGTTCTGCCAAAGTGACATATTCCTTCCTTTTCTCTTTCTCTGTTGTAATTGTTTAATCTTTCAAACTGTCTCACCATTGGTTTCAAATTTGGTGTAATGTAAATGATGATGCAGGTGGAAGCATGGCTACAACAAACACGAATAATCTTTGTCATTTTGCATGTAATTAGTAAACATGGCCAATCTTCAAATCATTAATTTCTGGTGAACCAAGCTACTTCGATGGTGTAGTAAGGATCTAATCTATTCAGTAGCTGCAGTTTGGTGTCGGAGGAATCTCCAAGGACCAAGCCTGTTAGTTAAGTGTTTGTGTTTGTTGCCTTTGTGCTTGTCTGGGTTCAGATCTGCCAAGCTGACTTCTGGTGGCAGAGTAGGATCAGCACTTCATTAGCTGCAGTTTCAGTGTCAGGAGGAATCTCCAGGGCCAGCAGACGTTAGCACATGCAAATGTGTCACCTGTGATGGTTACTGCTCCCCGTTAGATGGCCAAGATGAATTATGGTAGTGTGAAGTAGGACGCCGTGATAAATTCTTTAGTGCAGCTTTAGTGTTCAGGAGGGAATCTCAGGGACGGAGCGATTGTATGTTTTGTGATGGCCTTTGTGCTGATACTTGCCCTTCAAGATCTCATGTCAAGCTGCATGACCTTCTGGTTGTGTCATTAGCTGCAGTTAGTGTCATGAGAATCTCTCGGGAAGTAGAGCCTGAGATACGTGGTTTTTGTGCTTGCCATTGTGCCCTGCGTCTGGTTCAGCATCTGCCAGCAAAGCCTAATGGTAGCGGAGTCAATTCCTAGAATTTCAACCTTCAAAAAGTGGTGGCCACTTATAACTGCCTCCCTTCTCATTGGAATTAAACAACTTGGTTAATTAAGTATTTTTTTTATACATATCAAGGCTATAATACATAATACTGACATAAATAATAAATCAATTAAAACTAGATTTCACATCAGTTTGTTGCATTTCAATTGTAGTTAGTAGGAAAGTCTGCCTGTAATTAAGCGGGCATACACACTTACTTTTGTCTAGGACACATTACATAGTTGAAAATGGTGTTTACAAGAATTAGAAATGGCTGACCATTCAAAGACAAGACAACTTGAATGTTTTTAATTACAATTTATTTTGCTGCCCTTCAGACAGGCGTTTTAAGGCCATTATCGGGATATGTCCACCATATGCAAGTATAGATACTTATCTGATCCATGACCACCATGCTCTGAGTCTCTGGACCAGGATGATGGATCAGATGCTTATCTGATCCATCATCCTTGTCCAGAGACTCAGACAGGGGTGGAGCCAGTGGGTGGTAGGGTAGTGACTTCACCCTGACAGGGGTTCTAAGCACCCACCTTCCACCCCACCCCACCCCAACTCCTAACCTAACCCCTGTCCTCCACCCTATCCCAACTCTTCCACCCTTACCCTATACACTAATGTATATGCCCTACCCAACCTCACTCCCAACCTCCAACTCCCACTCAACTACTCCACCCAAACTGGACCCTAAGCTGCCTCAACCCCAGTAATAATAATAATAATACCCACCCTTACCCCTATTCCTCACTCCTATTCCAACTTCACTGCAGTGTACTGCCATTTTGTCAATACCCCTCCCCACCCACACCCACCCCCCCCCCACCCCAGGATTGGGGAAACTTATTTTCTGTTTGCCTTTCGGTGAACTATTGCTGCGGTGCATTTTGTATGCATTTCAGGTATCTGCGATGATTGTTTATTGCCATAATGACATTATTTTTGTGTCGCCTGCCCTAAGGCAGGAAGGCACATAGGGATCACTTTGTCCACTGTAGTTGTTGTTGATGTCTGTTGTTGTTGTTGATGATGTCTGTTGATGATGTCTGTTGTTGTGAAAAAGGGTTAACATTTGCTTGTAATATCCGCATACTTTCATGGATTTAAACCAAACTTGGGTCACAGGTGCAACATGGCATCCCCCATTTGTTGATGAGGTCAAAGGTCACATACTGAGGTCAAAGGTCATGTGAGGTCAAGTTGTAAAATAGGCTGAAAATGTAAAATGGACATCATGTGAAAAGTTGAAGTTCAATTGGAACCAAACTTGGTTTATGTAGTTTACTTGCAAACCCTCATTTGTTTATGAGGTCAAAGGTCACATATCAAGGTCAAAGGTGATGTTAGGCCTCTCATTCACAAACCGCAACGGCAGGCGACACAAGCGGTCCGAGGACCGATGTATTTTTTTGTTCATGAGTTGGCATTACAATAACTCTGAAGAAGAGTTGCTGGATTCCCATCATTTTATTGGTATCTCTTAGGGGGCTATTGGGATATTGTGTTGACCTTCTGGGTAGTTCATCAATAAGTTGCTGTTGTATAAAAACTTCTTTTGCCAGCAAGACTCCAAAGTTTTGATGTGCAGCTCCTAAATATGACCAATGCTTTGGGAAATGTTACCTATGGTGGAGTAAAAAATAATTTTTATTATTTGGAATTCTATAGAATTTGACAATTAGCTTTGTCCTAAAACAGGTGATCCAATTAGCTTCATCCTATAGTACAATATAGTATTCTTTGTAGGTGTCCTTTACATCGTACTGTGTTATAATCTATGATCATTGATCGTGCTTTATAATTAGGGAATTCCACAGCAATGTCCCCTTGAAAAATCAAATTCATTTTAATGCAACAATTTACATTGAATATGGAAGGAACTTCCTTTATCTGTATTTAGCGTGTATTCAAATATTGAATTCTTCAGTGTTTTAAATATTTTTATTATCCAGGATTTTGTCATAGCGAAATCTGTTAGTCTTCTGTCCGTCTGTCTGTCTCCACCTGTAACCATCAGACCCCTGACCCAATCTAGAATGATGACACTTTCACACAGGACCTTAGTACCTACTGCTACTTGTGCTGTGACAGACGGGTCTGTAGGTCAAAGGTCGTACTTTGCGTATTTCAGACATTTGGCTCGCTACACTGTGTTTCACGCTATGCGATCTTCAGGCAAATGGGCCTACTCAAGCTATTTCATTCTACCACGGCTTTTTCGGTTGCTATGGCGACATCTGCTTATGAGTTCTGATCGTTTATTTAAAGATTTGTTTGCATCAAGTTTTTTTATTTTCAGTATTGCCGTTTTTTCCTCCAAACAGGTTACAGATGCCGGTTTGTCGTCTAAATATGTTGGATTGCCCAATTATTTTCCACGAGATATCATATTCTTCTTGCTTGTTTTTCAATGACCAGATGTGTTTAGATAGTTCAGTTATACATTTTTTAAGGGGGAGAGCGTGGCCTAGCGGTTAGGGTGCTTGCCTCTGGCGCAAATTTACCATCAAAATTCCCGGGTTCGAATCCCGGTGGGGTCGTGGCACTTGCTGGGATTTATTCGGGTACTACCAATTCTGGATTTGATCTGTATACCGGCTATTGATTAAATACAGAATTACCGCTCTCCTCCATGGTTCACTTGGAATTGGGCAAATGGATCATGAAAGCATCCCGTCCTTCGGAGGGGACGTTAAGCCGTCGGTCCCGTGTACAGAGAGTCACAACTGTATATGTACATCGCAGTCAGTGTCGAATAATTATAAGAGTAGGGTGTAAACCCCTGAATGTTCCCATCCGCCCCACCTCAATGCGGCCATGTTAGGAGGCGTCCGTATCATGGATCACGCGGCCCCCGGATAAGCACACTAGCTGTAACAAATCCTGACACCACCACAAAGCCATTACCAAGACTTGTGGATACGAGCACCCAAGAGTTTTATACATTTTTCCAAGACCACATTTGAATCTTGTCCTGTTGACACATCACCCATTCTTAAGTTTTGATTTTTTAGTTTCACTTAAAAGGAGACCAGAGATATTTATGTATGTTTTTTGACACTGACCTGTAAAACATTTTGTACATCTACACGAAGAAAGCCTAAACGTTATTTCTGGTTGGCTCTCAATGATCAGTCAGTGGCATTATACATAAACACACACACATTTTTTTTTTTTTTTTTTATGTGCATTTAGTTGGAAATCATATCCTTGCATCTTACTGTTGAGGTTTGGTACTCTGTGGAGATAATTTTCAATTTTGAACTTACATACTAACACCATATACTTCCATTGTCTCAAGAAGATACATTGAATAGTAAAATCTTATTGCTTTAAACAAACCATTTACCTTTTTCTTTCATTGATCTTTAAAAGAATGACTTTCTGCAAGTTTAAACAAAATGTGTTTTTAATTATATAGTTCACTTTCTTGTTAAGTCATGTCACAATCCTTCATCTGTTGTCTTCCGATGCTCTGGGTAGATAAGTCTGGGAGTGCAGTGGTTATAAGACCACTGGCACCTTGGCTTGGGTGGTTACATTACGTTGTTTCGCTGGCAGCTCAATGACAAGATTTGCTCGCCAAACTTGCAAGTTCATGCCTTCCTTCTTGCTGCGCTTGGTCCACACTTGACTAAAAGCTGGCTGGCCTCCGGTGCGTTGCACCCCGGCTTTGAAACGCCGCATGTGCCATCTCCACAGGATTCAGAAACGGGCCTGTATGGAGGCAAACACCTGATTTGGAAGTCTGATAGGCTTTTCCTTGGCTGAAGACTGCTCCTGGCGTGGGATGACATTGTCCTATACCAGTCAATGGGCTGGTCTTCTCCCTTCTCCAATTAGGCACTTTCTGGTTTTGGTCAGAATGAAAGATTGGCCCCCGAGTGCCATTTGCTCCCATTCCTGACAAGCAAACTTGAAATAGGGGAATGTGTTGGGCCAGTTTTTTTTTGCTGTGAACTAACACCCCCCCCCCACGCGCACACACACAATGCCGCACACCCCAAAGTTTTAAGAATCATCCACTAGACTATGTGAAGGAGGATTAGTGCAATCCGCATCCTTCTCTGACCTTAAAAAGTATGTCAAGATTTATGTCCAAGGATTATATTTTGACACAATTTAACATATCAAAAATATGTCAATGATTCTTTTTTTGACATAAATTTTGACAGAGTTTGACCAAAACCATGTCAAACATGTAAAAAAAAAAATTTATACATTTGATATGTCAAAAATTGTCAAAATTGTGTCAAAAATGTCCTAATTCTTATCTTTTTTTTTTGACACAATTTTGATATGTCAAAATTATGTCAAATGTTGGTAGGGGACTACATCACCTGCAGAATATAAAGGTCCAGCATACGTACCTCATTGCACCTACAATTGGGTATGGTGCATAAGAGATTTCAAAGTTGTGTTTGAAAACAGTGAAAAGTTGGTTGAAGCAGTTTCCAGGTACTGTCTTCGTGGGTCTGTGATATGGACAGACTCACTCACATTCGATGGGAGTACCTTTGTGGAACTGCTTTGTTCTGGAGCAAATCCAGTCTGTATTTCTGTAAAATACCATAGAGCCATATCGATGCCAACAACTTTGGCACTCAAATCACAGGCGGAAACATCCACTTCTATGTACCTGAACTTGGGAGTAAGGATTTTATCCCCATATTTTGGTGACAATTTTTTTTTGTGGGGGAGAGAAATGGGAGGGGGCAGAATATCCAAAATTTGCCGATTTTTAAGCTATCTTTGTCCAAAATCGCTGATTTTTACCATAATTTGATCATTGTTGGCCCCAAATTGCTGATTTCTGCCAAAAATCAATTTCTTCTGGCCAGGTGTGTGTGGTGTGGGGGGGGGATGGAGGAAGAACAAAAGTTGGGGAATTGCCCCCCCCCCTTAGCACCACCACTGACCTGCTGGTAACTGGGAATAGGGCAAGACTATTCTGGCTGTACACCATGGTCTCCATCTATTTGACATTTCTTTAGGGTACTTGGCAAGTTTTCTTGCAATTTTTGCACATACCACAGTTTCAGGAACTTTTGTTGGTACTTTCCAAATCTCCGACCTCACCGTCGTCTTCACTATTTGTCGTAAGAAATGACGCCATTCATCTTCCTGTAATGGTCTTTTATCCGGGATGTTAGTCATGGATATGATTGCGTTACATTTGCAGACCAGGCGGTTAGCCACTGGCTGGCACTACCAGATGCCAATATCTGGATATATGCTTGAAAGTTTGCCCAGCTGGCGTTTAGGCCACTGGCTGTTTCCTACCAGTTGACAATAGCCAGAGTGAAAAACATCGAAAGAGTAAAGAAAAAGCATGTCGCAATGAGTTTTTTAAAAAGTTTTTCAATCTTGCAATCTCTCAAAGAAAAGCACTGCTATGATCCCGGCCAGCTCGATTGATGACTACATTCAGGAGCGAGTATGAAAACCAATATAAATTGTATATTTAAATATACTGTTACATGCTTTATGCTTTGCGCTAGGAAAGCGATGGACAACCTTTCGGACCTAACACCTAAGATATATCTATCGCTCCTCTACCAACCTGGCTTGTGCTCTATGGTAAGGGCAGCAATCACTATGTGCGGAGATTGCCGGTTCGAGTCCGGCCAGGCACATTTTTTTTCGCCCAACGTTGGTGTGCGCTGGCGATCTCCAGGAAGGCTTAATAAATATGCAGATATATAAAATGTGATGTATACTTGGCCTGGCTAAACAAGGCTAGCTTTTAAATGGAAAAGCATGAACATCTGCTAATATGAACATTTCAATCACTTTTCATTTTAATTCTGTGAGGTGCAGTTGTTTGGAGGATATGAACCATGTAATTCCCGTGTGTTAACTAATATCAGTGTCCAAAGTGTGGGGCCTGTCAATTGCTATGATTTGTATGTCATTAGCAGAATGGCCCAGAAGATTAACATGCTGCAATAGGTCTATCCCTATCCTTGTTTAACACAAGAAGCACACACCACCCCTGTTTGAATGGCCTGCAACCTTAGTGGTTTTAATATCAATGAGTAGGAGTCTGTGATTTCATGTAATAGACACATTTGTTGATTAAAGTTATGGCAAACTTAAAATTATCCTACACATTACCTGTATGTTTTTTAGCCGCTTTTTAATGCCCTAGCCTTTTGGGATGTTATTTTTTGTGTAAAAATATCTATATTCTTCAATGGCCCTAGTCTATCATTTGTGAGCAAACTGAAGAATTTCATATTTTTTATTATTTCTATCATTCGCGAACATGCAGGCAGACCCAATAATGATCTAACAATAAATTAAAGGATGCCTACATACACCAAAATCAAAAACGATACAACCCAAAAAGAAAAACCAAATAGCAAACAGACTAAAGAAGCAAAACAAAGCTAGAGAAAGACACAAAAGAACGGTGCGAAAGAGTGGGATTGGAAAGCCAATTTGAAGGCTTGTAGGGAAGTGGACTTGACAATGCCTCAGGTAGGTCATTCCAGAGTGCAGAACTACGGATAAAATGATTGTCTTTGAAAGAGATAGATGGCAAAAAGGGGGGTCAACAGCACAGAAATTAAGGTGACGCCGCTATTGCGGGATGAGGTCTGTAAGGGTTGGGAGATGAAACACAAACCATGGAAGATTTTAAACAAATGACAGAGACGGGAGACGTCACGTGCTTAGCAAGAGATTTTGCTCAAATTAGATTTCAAGAGAGCTCATCAATGGAAACAATTCCTTGGGCTGCAAGATGACGCGACAAAGGGGCAACCTCGGGTGGACGCAATCCTATTAGTCAGCATCTTGTTAATTGGATGCAGGTGATCGAGGCGTATCCAGGATGGGCGGATCAGGGCGAGGTATAACGTGCAGCGTGTGTTGATGGGAAGTGCTGGAAGTGAAAGGACCTGTGGATGAAGCCAATTTCTTGCGAGCCTTTTTGCAAATGTGATCAACATGGAGATTCCAAGAAAGTTTGTCAGTGAGATGAATGCCAAGGAATTTTGCAGAATAAACCCATTCAATGCTGGTTGTTGAGAGTAGAAGCAACATCTGGAAGGATCCTCTTGTTGAGAATGATCATGACTAGTTTTAGAAGCATTGGCAGTGAGATGATTCAGACGGAACCAATCATGAATGGCGTTTATATCAGAATGAAAATCAACCAAATCAAGGAACATCGATGGGTTTAAAGATGGTGGTATCCGTCTGCAATAGAACAAGGGAGCTATTTGGATAATGAGGTCCAGGCTAAGATCATTAACATAGATTAGAAGAGGAGTGGTCCCAGACAGAGCCCTGGGAACACCAGAAAGAACAGGGACAGGATTGGAGTCAACACCATAAACAGCAACTAGCTGGGTTCTGCCAGATAAGGTAAGGAGCGTTAAACCAAGAAAGAAGTGGACCGGTAATACCGATAGCATGAAGCTTATGAAAGTTAGAGGAAAAACGATGCAGCACCGGTCAAAAGCCTTGGACAGATCAAACAGCGCCATGGCAATGCTTTTGCGACCTTCCAGGTGGTCATACCATTCATGGAGGGCAATGGTCAAAGCATCGGAAGTGGAAGACTTGGGCAAGAATCCAAATTGTTCTGTCGGTGAGGATGTTGTTGACATTGAGGTGTTGGAGATCGAGCCGTGTATGATCTTTTCAAGAACTTACAGAAATGGGTTGAAGGTAGATGGGTCTGGTAGTTGGACACGGCATGAGGGTCGCCAGACTTGAAAACAGGGATAACTCGAGATAGCTTCCAGGCATCAGGTATACGACCAGTAGAAAGGCTGAGGTTGAAAAAGTCAGACAAAATTGGGGAAAAGTATATTCATTCTCTTGAGCCCAGCAAGCTGGTGATACCATCCACCCCGGCATCAGAAGTGTTTTTAAGCTTCCTAATAAGTAAATGGATGTCTTCGCTGGAACAACTGCAATGAGAAATATGAGACGAACAGTTATACACAGGAGGAGGGTATCAGAAACATCAGAGTCATTAAAGCACTCCAAGAAGTACTGGCAAAAATTCTGAGCTATATCACCAGGGGTAGTAGCTGAATAACCATTGTGAATAATTGTGTCAGGGATGGGAGAAGTCCCTAACGGGACTTGCAATAGCTCCAGAAGCGTTTACTAGGCAATGCAATCATCAAGAAGACTGTCAAAGAAAACCCCTTTGGCCATGTTTTAAGTCTGTTGAGAACGTGTTACAATACTTTTGTAACTTAGAGTGAATATCATCATTCATAGATTTTTTTCCACTTTCTGAACACATAATGTTTTTTTTCCTACACAATTTACGCAACTCACTTTTGAGCCAGGTGGCCGTCTACTTTGGCTTTACACTTAACAGATTCTTAGGCACACAAAGGTCAATGACATTCATGAAAATGAATGGAAGTGATCCCAAGCATAATTACATTCATAAACGTTTTATTATTAGAGAGGAAATATGATTTTGGACAAAAACCATGCATTGATATTTTGTCATGCACGGTGCGTATGTTAATGAGCGTACGCGGAGTGCCTAGAACTTTTACACGCGACGTTTGATTGATTCATTTTATGAGCGGGATATGTGCCTGACTTCGTTAAAACATTGCTGCATTAGATTTCATTACTCATTCAGATTTTTCTTGTAAACTGTCTATCGTACTCACGTTTATGATAGGTTAAGGGTGTATTATTTTATTTTCTTCGGGTATTGGCAAATCAATGCACTTGGGTCAGTTTGACCAGACTCATAATGGCACGCGCCCCTGCGGGGCTTGTGCCTTATTTTTCGTCAAACGAGCGCGCGTGCATTGATTTTTACCAATGCACTCGAAGCTAAAAATATTCAGCCATTAACCTCTAATCAACCCCTTCGACAAGATGGTAACTGGAGAGCTTATCATTGGCTCTAGGCCAGTCAGCCTTGTTGTATTGCCAGATGTACGGCGAAATAATTAAGCAGGACTGGTCTTGTTTTATGCTAAGCCTGCAGTGGAGCACAGAATGGTAACATGCACCGAGTGGGGAGTGGTAATCAACTGGGTGTGATGGTGATCAAATCCGGATCATTACTGTAAACATGATCGAGTAGTGAAGGGAACAATTAGCGTTTATGATTATGATAAGTGGGTTGAGTGATAAACTGATACAAGTTATGATCTGAAATCATATCAGTTAAGTCATCATGAAGGTAGTGAGACTTGTCCTGAGTGTTGACATTAAAGTCACCCATGACAAGGATCTTAGGTTCAGAACCGTCAGGGCCTTTAGATCTTAAAAGCCATAGCAATGCTGTTGCCTCCCTCGGGGAGGGTATTTTGTTTCAGTAGGGTGGGCGTAGAAACAGAGATCTTAAGGTAACATCTTTCCATTTGACAATCAACCCATACCAGCTCACAGATTTGGGATGTTATCGAGCCAAGCCGTGGCTTCAGGGATGGACTAATAAGTAGGCAAACTCCACCACCTCTTGAGGAGCGGTCTTGTCTAAAAACACAGTAATTTGAGTTCATTGACAGTTTAGAGTCACTAAAGCTACTATTTAGCCAAGTTTCAGACAGTGGCGTAATGGGCCTGCCCGCTCTGAGGGGGCAAATTTCCCAGTCTTTGGAAATTTTCCCTCTCAGGGGGTAAAAAGGCCAATTTTTCCCGGTCAGAGGGCTAAATAACGGCTGATTTAGCATGATTTTTGCAAATTTTTTCCCGGCCAAAGTCGTCAGGGGGGCAACCTTCCCCCCGCCTGTTACGCCACTGGTTTCAGATACCAATTATGTTTGGTTTAGGATTTAGACTGAATATGAGATTAGACAGTTCATCAATTTTATTACCAACACTCTCTGCATTAAAGTCTGACTCAGAGATTTCGAAATATTATTTTTTTGTGTAATAATGAAAAATAGTCAAATAGAACTAAAGATAGTAACCTAAAATGCACAATTCCGAAATTTGAGATGAATCGGATTTTTCGTTTTGATGCAGTAAACATTTATGTGTAGTCTTACGTCCCATAGGATACTGTGTATAATAAAAATTCCGGATCCGGAATTTTATAACAAAGTTGTGATTTTCTATATGAAGGAATTTGATTTAAGCTTAGCAATTTCATACAGTGATTAGTATATGGACAAGCATTATGAACATGCAAAAAACGCGATTTTTTTTGGAAATTGAGGGCGCCCTCCTCTGGAAATCTCTGAGTCGGCCTTTAAGCAGGAGCACTGAGTTATTGTCATGATTAATATGAGATTCATTGGTAGTTGATGGAGAGTCACTAAAACTATGTAGATTAGAGACAGGTGAGTTCGTTGAAGTAGCACATTGAGATGAGAACGAAGTATCGGCAAATGGTAGAGTACGAGAAGTACACGTCGTACACATGCATTCCAGTGTTGGTTGACCATATTGGGGGGCTCTATCAGGTCTTGTACAGTTCGTGTTTGGGCTTGGCAGGGGTCCAGGGTTTGGTTCAACATCACCACAGGTAAGTAAAACTTGAAAAGTAGCTGCAGAGTTCGGGTAATAGGGTAGCCGGCACTTACAGTAGTGACCAAGGGAATAATAATCGACCAGCCTGACATAATTGACTTGAAGTCCGGTCACAGTAGGTGGTATCACTGGATAACTTGAAGCATTGTCCTTGATAGCAGCAGTATAACAAATCAATAGAGTCAATAGAGAGAAGTTCCACTTGAACAGGATGATGGTCATCTTGAGTCAATTGGTGTTATTGATTCTTGTAGAGCTGACTGTCCTTGATCAGACTACAATCCATTGGTTACATAATGTATAAGTAGTAGTCCACAAATATATCACTACAAGCTAGTAAAATCTCATTTCCTTGGCACAGTTCAGTAGCTTTCATTCATCAATGTATTTAGAAAATATACCCCTTGGTTTTTGGGTATGATATATGACACCCAGATCACACAAGGTCAGTTCATGACAATGTATGTACAATTACAACCCACTGAACTGTGTCCTTGGTGGATGAGCATATTGTAACTCGTAGTGTATGACATCAAATCATGTAGAAAAATCATCAAAATTGCTGGATGTAAATGATGAAAAGTCTCCAAAATGTACCAGGAATTGTCTAGATGACAAGTACAGATGATTAGCAGGTTTAAATATGGAAGCAAATGTCCAGAAACCACCAAAAATAAAGCGAGTTGCCGGAGGGTGTCAAAACACACCCCTCCCTTCCTTCTAGCATTGATGTTTTGTGAAAATGTGCTGGTACCACTTTATAAGGACCATTGCTGAGGGTTATGGAAGAGGCACTATTTTCTTGTGCTTTTGCTGATGTGGTTGAAGGAAGGGGTCCTACCCTGGTGGTTGGCTTGAAGAAACTGTATTCCTTTCTGTAAGGTTGGGAAGTTTGTAAAATACAAGTTGTGGTCTTTGTTTTTGGGATGAGTCGACAGTGATGGAAGATTGAAGACATGAAAGGCAAGCTGCTCTCTTTGTATTTTCTCCTCTATCAGGTCCAGAAGGAAGGCTTTCGATGACTATCTTGTGCACTTTAACTTCATATTTAAGCTATTCACACTGCACCTATGTTTCAACCATTGAGGTATAGGACATTTTATTTGTAAATCAGCAGCATTGGAACAGGAACACTATGATCATAATTCTTGTACATGCAGGCTGAAAGATTATCTTAAATTGCCAACAGCATATTTCTTGTTGTTTTCAAACCAGTGCCACAAGCTTTATTTTGAAATGTCCACGGTAGCACTTGTGTATCCCTTGCTCTGCTGCACCACCTTGCCCGGATCTTTGCATGAAATACATCCATGTTGGTCATTATATGCATTGATTGTCATCTCAGCAAATCAAGGCCTTTGCCTGTACTCAAGTGTTTAAAAAATGTCCACGTAGACCTTGTGATACCTTGCCCAGATCTTCTCCACAAATGATCCATGTTGGTCATTTTATGCTTCATCTCAGCAACCAGGGCCTTTGCAGAAGATCAGGTGGTGCCTACCAAGAGTAGGCTGAAAAAGAACAAGCCCTATTGCAAGTGCCATGCAGAGTTTCAAATAAAATAGTGATCGAGATTTGGATCAAGCTTACTGGACATTGTATTATTTTTGTGGTCCGCCAGCTAGACGTTAAAATTGAAGTCAATTTGGAACCAAACTGTTTAATAGGTGCACATGGTATCCCTCTATGTGCCAAGGGTCAAGTTGAAAATAGGTTAAATGTAAAAGTGACCTCAATTAAACAAGTTGAAGTTTCCATGGAACCAAAACTGTGTCATGGGACATGGTAGCCCTCATATATTGATGAGGTCAAAGGTCAGGTGCCAAGTCAAGTTGAAAAAAATAGGTTAAAGAAAATGACCTCAATTAAAAAGTTGAGTCCAGTGGAATCCAACTTGGGTCATAGGTGCACCATGGGATCCCTCATATGTTGATGAGGCCAAGGTCAAAGATCATGGAGCATCCCAACAGGCTATATTCTTTGAATATAGCTGAGCGCAAAAACTGTGAAATTCTAGTTGTGTCGCCTGCCCATAAGGGCAGGTAGACGCATAGGGATCACTTGTCCAATGTAGTGTGGGTTGTGTGAAAAAGGGTTAACATTTGAATGTAATATCCTCCATACTTTGTTGGATTTAAAAAAACTGGGGTCACAGGTGCAACATGGCATCCACCACTTGTTGATGAGCGTCATAGGTCACATGCCAAGTTCAAAGTTAATGTGAGGTCAAGTTGTAAAATAGGCTGAAACTGTAAAATTGACCTAATTGCGAAAAGTTGAAAAAAAAAAAAAAAAAAAAAAAGTTCATGGAACCACAACTTGAATCATAGGTGCAATATGGGATCCCTTATTTTGTTGATGAGGTCAGGTCACATATCGAGGTCAAAGGTCAGGTTAGGCTATCATTCCTAACCCGGGGAGGAGGCAGGCCGACAGAAGCGGTCCGAGGACCGATGTGGTATTTTTTATTTGGACCTACATGCATATTGTCGAGGGCATAATGGCATTTAGAGGGATGTGAGGTCCAAAAAAGCTGAAGCTAAAATAAGAATAGTTTGACTGTCAAAACATACTGTTACTGATTCGGGGGCACAGAAGGTCAACGTCATTGCATTCAATGGGGCCTGGGCTGACCTTGTTTACCCTACTTTCTTAGCAAGCATTTGAGACACTCAAATATTCCTTATTTTGATCCTTGAGCTCCACCAATAATTGCCATCATTTTTATCCAAAACAGGAGCAACTTAAAAATTTGACCCTGTGTAACTAAAATGACCTTTTTATTGAGGTTTGCTGTTTTGAGTCTATTCTACTCAAACTTACATTGTAGAAAGTATACAAACTATACTTCTTGAATCCTGTGTAGAAACGAACATGGTATACTTTTCAGCCCGATTGGATCAATTTAAAACATTTGACCTGTACACACTTGGTTCTGGTTCCCTCTCTTAAGGCCACATTTGTGGCACTTAAAGATTAGTTTCAGGGGTCCTGTCAGTCTGTCTACATATTTAATCACTCAAACTTTTGTACTAGAGATGTAATACAAATGGCTGCTAGCTCCCGTGCTATAGTGGAATAGGGTAGAATCCTTTAGGTGCGTGAATTCCTCTTCAACTTCATTATGTCTGTCTTGGCCTTCAACCATGCTTCTGGAGAAACATGCAAATGGCACTTACCAAATACTTATCAACTCGGTGAGTTTGAATTGCTGTTGTATCGTCACTTCCCCTTCAACTGTGCCCAGAGAGCTTAAGGGTGTAATTTTGCAATATGTGGAAGCAATTGGCAAACTTCATGGCCTTGTTTGGTTGTGTCTGTTTATGACTGAACTTTAATCACATCTCTTCAAGCCAATTCTGACATAACAAATTGTGCTAGGCCAACCACACAACACAGTGAGCTTGTCTCAAAGTGATGAGTGGTTTGAAAGTAATGCGGTATGCGGTATTTTTTTTTTTTTTTAATTTTCAACTCTACTTTGTGCTCGGCAATAAAATTATCAATGGGGCATGCACAAAGCCACTGTCGTACAAACTTTCACCCGTGCTTGTTACATGCTCACCATGGTATCGATTCTGCAGGCACTGGCAGTATCACATCAGCGATTTCCTGCCTAATCCCACCACTGGATTTCCCCCAAACAGATTTCAATTGCAATATCTTAAAGAGTGTTGTTCTTATCAGTTTTGTGGAAGTTCCATTTGTTTATAGTTTGCCGATTCAACCTTAACTTTGAGAATAACTTATCCATCGTTCCTTTCCGACGCAATGTTAACGCGACGTTGCAATTGACCTCTGACCCGCCCACCAGTAAAATAAATTGCGCATTGAAATACACTTAATATACCTGTGGTGATTCCGCGGATTTTGACTGAAGCGGCAAGATTTTTGCAAGGAATCATATATCAATGGTTTGCACATCACAAATAAAAACTTTATATTAATTTAATTCATGGGGGTCATCAATTGGGTTTGCGATATGCGACGCTAACCAGCCACTTTAGTGGCGTTTCCACCCGTATCGAGCCTGCACACTTTAACGGAAGTATATTTCCATTTATTTGGTGGTGAGAGTGTTTTCACTTCGCACTCTGGTGCCATGTAAGTCTCGTCTATGCACTCACATCAACGTAAAAATAGTCGTTCACCGCCGAGAGGCGCAGATGCGTGAATCGTCATTTCAAACACTTCCAGTTTTCAAAAAATTGGGAGTTCATGACTTTTTTTTTTGAAAAAAAATAAAAAAAAGTTCCGCATACTTTTTTTCAATTTTCGGCGAAATTTACAAACCCGCTCAGCTTTTTGAGACAACCATTTTTTTTTTTTGGCCTTATTCATATTGTTGACTATTGAATTTCATGCTGTGGTAAGAAGCATTGCCCAAATGATATACTCTGGGATGGAAATTTTGAGAATTGTACCTTCAGGGATTAGCAGGGATGTGCTTATCCTAAAATCAAACAAATCATCAGAATTCATATCATATTATACTTTTGTTACTGGAATGGATATGCGAAATAACTGCAAGTGGTTGGCTTCAAATCGGTGTATTAAAACAAGGCAGTACTTTTTATCTGACTTCTGTAATTTCTATACTGCATATCCAAAATTCTGAACTTGAGATCAAAAAAGCCTTTCCCGGTGACTATCACGATTTCAGCCCGTGATTTTGTGCACCATGATCAATATGTTTTGTCCTCGAACACAAACATTATTGATCTTTGTTCCTTCTGTACTGTTTAACACGCTCGGCTGTTTATGCAGATTTTGAGAGCCGTCGCTGCAGGTCTATTTGCGGGAGACGGTATGACAATTTCCCCTAAATACTTTCATTTTTCACTATTTTGTGGTTTGTTTCTACAGTAAAGCACTTATATGGAATTGTACACACCTTATCCCTGATTTATAAGTTACACTTACCGTGCTCAAGTGATCGAGATCTCGATCAAACATGTGGCAGGTATTATAAAAATGCTGCCTTTGTGTACATAAAGGTGTTAAAAACATGCACTTCTACATTTTTTTTCTCTCCGCATTATCGCTGCTAATCCCTTTAACCATGTCGCCCCATCCACCTCATCATGGTTAATCATTCAATGATGATTTTACTTTGAAAAATCAGTTCTTCATGCAGGAACAAGTCTTGTGATGACATAGCTGCTTAAAGACCTGATGTTGTGGCAAAGAGGTTTAAGCATTTGCAAACTACAGAAGTTTTACTAAGAGGAAAGCATGTATCATGACAAAACCTGGGTCTGCTCACCTATCACACTCCGCTGCTTTTGGATAGAAGTCCCCACTGGAACATGGTAGCGTTTAATATGTATTACAACTCTTTGACCTTTTTGAATTTTGTGGTGTCTGTAAGAGTCCCGCACATGGGATTTTTTATGATTGAAAATGTCACTCTCCAAAACTTGTGATGGGTGTAGCTTGGGCCATCGCAAGATCATTCAGAAAGTGCTTCAAACAAAACTAGTTGAGAAGTTGGAGTTTATCTGCTGCACTCATTTGTTTGCCTCTAAAATCGAGTCCCACAAGTAATAGATTTAGGGAGTACAGCAGCACCATTTGTTCATCAGTTTTTAGTCCCAACTATAGTAGATTCAACCAATTGTGTCACCAGAGCAAAGGTTTGGACAGCTTTGATTAGTTGGAGAGGAGGCAGAAAAAGAAAACATGTAGCGTGATTCCCTGTTTCATGAAAGAACTAAGTTAAGATATCTGGTCTTTCCCAGGTTGATTCATTTTCACAGGAAGAGTGCAAAGACTTTTGTGTTCTTTTTTTTTATACAGGGCGTCTCAAAGTCAGTAACATTAATTCACCTGTTACATGCTCCCACTGAAAGCAAACACGATTAGTCGAATGTTTTGAGAGTTTAATTGTAGCAAAATGCTTTTTACGTGCCTTGAATGCTCCATTAAGCATATACTTGATTTTCTCTGGTCTCGATTCCATGTCTCAATACATTTACTGGAATTTTAAATTTCCCCCACTGACATTCCCCCTTTCAATGCCCAGACCACTTCGGAAAAATACAGAGGTGACACGATGGGTTGAATCTACTATATTAATTTTCCATAAATCAAATTTCATGTAATGTTCACTCACCCTGAAAACCGAGAATCTTGGACCTTGTTAACACTATCAAAATTGCTATTTCAAGAAGTGTTTGACAAAGATTTTAAAAAAAAAAAAAAAAAAAAAAAAACTGCAAAGTATAGGGTTTATTCATTTTCCTTAATGGATGACGTTTAAAATTCGGTAGTGTGTACGCAAGCTTCATTGGATTAAATAAGGTGATATGATGATTGATATCCCCTGGGCCTTAATTCTAGTAAACATACTTGTTTTGATCATTAGTTTTTTGTCTCCCCCTTGATGAGCTTGCTCAGAGCAAGACTAAGAAATTGCTATTTCTATGTGTATGAATGTATGTATGGTCATTTTTGGTTAAAGTTTTGTAATTTGTTCTCTCCGGGCCAAGCTTGGTGATAGTGCTTTTACCTTCCTCGAGGCAGTGTTTTAGGCATTAGGCACAGCATTAAAATGTGGGTGTTGATTCAAAGCACAAGCATACCAATGCATACGCATAAAGGCGGTGCGAAAATGCACATGCAAAACATCTGTCTGAACGTGTTGTCACTGACTGGAGGAAAATAAATGGACTATAGAAGAACCACTGGCACAAGGTTCATAAGTGGGCCAATTAAAGGGGCATTTTTTGAAAATCTATTTGTTTTTCTGCCACAAACTTGGACAGTATAAGCACTGACTCAAGGACCATATATGATGCGATCTGGGAAAACCCGCCACATGTCGCACAGGACAGTTTTGAAAAAATAAAGAAAATACCCTTAAATCTGTTAGGTTGTACTTATTTTTTGTCAGGTTGTATAAGGCATAACTTTTGATATGTGTATCATAGAAGAAAGAAGTAAAAAACTTTATATTTCAAACTTTGCAATGATAGTCAAAACTCAAAATATAAATTTTCCACCATGTGGCGTGTTTTCCCAGATCGCATCACATGAGGTACACAAAGGGCATTCTTGAGTGGGACAAGACGTGTGGTTGGAGAACTGTCTTGTATGTGATCATATGTTAAGTATATAGTGTAGTTAATATTTATATAATATTGAATGGCTTTGAGTATGATACAAGAATATATTGCACGAGCTAGAAAAAATATTGCACGAGTCGAAGACGAGTACAGTATTTTTCTAGCGAGTGCAATATATTCATGTATCATACGAAGAAAAGACATTCAATATTATTATTATTTAAATATCAGGCTGACTCAAGTCAAACCTTGCGTTGACAGTGTTGTAGTCCAAAAGTCTAACAGTCAGTCAATAATGTCGTTCTCGCTAAAATGCCCGGATGTGATACAATATTCAAAATAATATTGTATTACATCCGGGGACTTTTAGTACACCGTAAACCGTACATACAAAGATTTCTTGTGTACCCCACTTCGGAAGCCTGATAAATAATAATAACTAATCTCTGTCAAAAATAAGTGTACACGTCTATTGTATACATTGATATTCAATTATTTCTTGTTAACTTGATCTAAAGCCAGTAACTCTACATGCTGATTGAGTCTTGTAATTCATATGGAATCTTTAATTATTTCAAGTACTACGTATATTAATTTACAATGTACACGTCTCATGCTACAGTGGTTTAACCAAGGCACATGAAAATGTTTATCAAATACAGGAAACAAAGTACTATTAGCCAATGTTAAACAAAAAATCTGATCTTTATATGAATAACCATACTCCATTTGCAGTGGTTTGAGCTGCACTTACTCTGCATTGACAGAACCATCAGCAGTGAACAATGTGTTTGCAAAACCCTGGGCCCCTGTCCCTATTGAAGATTAAATGGGTTGGCTTCTTAATATGGATGGACTCTGCACTTCCACTATAAGCAGGGAGTTCAAGTTGGAAAAAAAATTGTATTGAACAATTCAAAAAAACGTTTCCCCACCCAATGTTAATGGAGTCTCGTCATCAGCGTCTTGCCATTCTCCAACATTGATGGGGGTTTGGGGCTTTCAATTGAGGGTGCCAGATTTCAGTTTTTATCTATCCCAAATGTATGCGATTTTTCAGTTTTTTTTGGTAATACTTACTGGGCATCTCTGAATTGGTGAAACAGGAGCTTGTAGGCTCTCAACTCTGACTAATGTATCAATGTAGAAGATTGTAGGTGGTCCAGTTTTTAGGTGTGTAGGCATTAAAGAAGATAATTATGGAACTTTTATTTTTATACTTGCGTGAAGAGTTTAAGCTACATTGCTCCAGCCGTTTTTGTGTGTCTGCGCCCCTAAGGCAGGAAGACACAACGAGATTCACTTTGTCCACGTGATGTATGGTGTTGTGGTGAAAAAGTGTTGAACATTTGCTTGTAATATCCTTATACTTCGATGGATTTAAAAATAAATACTTGGGTCACAGGTTGCAACATGGGTTCCACCCATGTTGATTGAGGTCAAGTTGAGTTCAATGGAACAAACTTGGTTTATGGAGTTTACATGCAAACCCTCATTGGTTGTTTTGCGATGCCCAAGTCATGTTATGCTATCATTCACTAGCGACCTGATGTATTTTTTTGCTATTGAGGAGCAAAATAAGCAGAATACAGTCCAGCATATATGGGATGTGATCTGGGAAAACCAACCACATGTGCACAGCAGGGTTTTGAAAAATTAAGAAAATACCTTAAAATATGTTATGTTCTACTTTATTTTGTTAGATGTATAAGGCATACAAACCTTTACTATCATGAAAGTGTGAATATAAAAACTCAAAATATAAAATTTTCACATGTGGCGGATTTTCCCAAGTTTCCCAGATCGCATCACATTTGAGAAACGTTAAGTGGGTATGGTATAAGAAGAGGATGTCAATCCATGGAACCTAACTTTTAAATTAAAGAAGAATTGGCAAGTGCTTTTGTGTAGTTTCATCAGAAGAATTAAACGGAACATGAACCTGCAATGACCATGCAATGTGTTTAGAATTATTTATCTGGATTGTGGTAGAAATTTTGTCAGGAAATTTTAAATCTTCAACGGATTCATAGAGATAACCGATCCAGGTTTACTCTGCCGATCCGATGGCGATACTTTTTGTGTCGTATCGGCCGATCCACCGATCCGACGAATGGTGTGCCCTCCTAATGTTAAAGATCGGACCAACCTGTGAGTACTAGTGGAGTGCACTGGTGGTTTCAAATTTTTAAACCTAGGGCTATGGAATTGGCGACAATGATTTTAATTAATAAAATATGTGCGGCCACATTTGCTAAAGTTCCGATTGAGGGTATTTTGGAAGATAGGTTATCTTTTATTACCAGAATGTGCGTAAAATAAAGTACCACAAATCAATAAGCGGCATTGTAAATTCCGCAAAACTCCTACTGTCAATGAGTTCAATCAGAATATCAAAGCCATCATGGCCTCGTTTGAAATGAAGATTCATTTATTACTTATTGCATTTCAAAATGATTGCGTTCAAGTTAATAAATCCAAAACTTTCTGTTACACTTATACGGCAATCTGCCTTCACATGTGCCGTCATCCCCAGGTCAGGCCCGTTACAATTATGCAATTATTTATTGCAATTCTGTTTCGCAAGAAATTCTACAAAACAATTGTATTCCCATTCTTCATCATTTGTATTTTTTTTATGATTTCCCAGTCATTTCTTTTAACATATTTTTGTCATGGTAAGTACACCCCCCCTACCGCAGGTCCGCACTCAATCTCAATGACGTAAACGGAATCCCCGGGAAAACACATGTCAGGACAGCTGCAGGCATGCGACTTGCCATGAGCTGACAGGTACCATATCGTTCCTCGCAAGGGCTGGGAAATTCATTGACCTGATCCCCTTCTTTTTATGTCATCTAATAATCTTAATGGAGCAGGGATTGATGAGTAGCAAGCGCCACATCGCCTTTTGTAGACTAGCGTTATCCCTGGGGCATTATCTATGTTCTATGCAAATTGATATCATTCTTAACCACAATGTGCGCTCTGTTTGGCTCGTCTATCAAAAACTACGGCGCGTTCGGAAAGTATGAGCTTGCATATAGCCAGCCCTAAGGACGTAGATACTAGCTGTTGTGGGATAGGGAAAAATGGTTGGTTGGTGCTCGTCAGATCCCACGAGCTAAAACTACGATCAAGAAATGTGTTAATTTATGAAATCTCAGTGCCACCTAGTTGAGGGATTCTATTATTAATCAAAATTTCTGCCCTCTCTGATGCAAAAACAATCAATTAAAAGAAACCTATGATTTTTAGATTAGTTTCAGTCTAGATCTATGGCTGTTATTGTGTTAACGTTAGCCTCTCGACCTCACGCAGTATCATGAATTTAGATATTTTTTGCCAGTCTGTTCACAAACTACACTGTTGGAAAAATACTTCCCGTACCGCCGTATAAATCAAAACCTTTCTGCTGATCCCCTTATTCTTTTTCAAGGCACTTTACAATAATGAGGATAATGGAATGAAATGAGTAGCCATGTGAAGTTTGTAAAGCTATATATTAAATGTTATGTGCTATGAAATGTTGAGAATTCATTGCAGTCCGCACATGTTTGACCAAAAACAAGTTAAAATTTAGTCTCTTCTACATATTTATATGACACTGTGATGCTGTACAAAATATAAGCCACTGCAAGTGAAAACGACCTAAAAAATACGTAACGAAATAGTTAGAAACATGAAATTTTCTTCCGTATTCCTTGACTCTGCTCAGGATTTTAATGTTCATTGAAGGCTTTGAAGCACAAAAGATACAAACATATACAGCAGTAATTTTTCTCATTTCACTTATAACGACGATTTTCCGTGGGAGAGCAGCTAGGTCATGTGCCTATCATGCGTGTAACTAGACAGGACCTGTAACAGTTGCAGTAATAGCTGAATTGGAACCGCCTTGAAGTTGAGATTGTGATAGTACGTAGTAAATCCCTAAGTGCTGTCTTAGCCACGTTTTTCCATGAGGCTAAGAATTATAATAGCTAAAACATGTATTAAATCAGTTTTGAGCAACTCGTGTTTTTCCAACTTTAAAAACTGTAAAATTCCCATTATACTTTTGTCCCTTTCATTCAATCTATCGGTTGTGGAGCGGCAAGCTCTGACATATTTTTGCCGATCCGATTTTTTGCCGATTTCGCAAATTCGGCCGCCAATCCGATGTCGATACAAATATCGGTTAATCTCTAGGATTCACTATGTAATCTGCGTAATTTGGTTTACTCTTTGTATTTCTATTTGTTAGATTTTCTTCTCAAACGCTGAACTCAAAATTTAGTTTTAAACCTAAATATGGTTTCACACCATTTCCATCCTGAACTTTACCAGAGGTCAGTTTACAAAAAAATGTTCGTTCGCGTCGCCGACAGTGCCTAAAATTACAATACAAAGTACCTTTTTCAGTGAAGTTAATCTTACAAAAATGTGTAGAAGAATTCCTATGGAACAAAAAACAATCGAGTGGTATATTTTCGATCGTAACTGTGTTCCCTACTTGTCACCTGATGGACATTACACAACTATAGTGCAACGTCACAGATATGGAAAGTTTTGTGGTATTTTGTTGCGCTCCTAACCGTATTTTTTTTAGCCGACTTAGGCTGGTATAAGTTCCGGGATGGAAATGAGCACGATGAGAATGCATTTTGGGGATCGTGCAATGGTCTATTCGGTCTGTTCTTGAGAAATCGTAAGTTAGGCACGCGGACTATAAAACATTTTTTAGGTGTAATCGGGGTAATGAGGCTTGTGCCTCCCAAATGCCCCAAAGATAACTGCATCCATTTTATGTTCAGTCAGTCAAGAGGAACTTACAAGTTTAGACATTTAGCCAAGTCTTAATGAGCAATACCTTTTACTAAATTCTTAAACACCTGTAAAAATGTAAGAAATTTCATTGCTCATGCCCAGGTTCAATTTAATAATTGAATCCAAGTAGTACACACTGCATATCCCAATATGAGAAATGCTGTAAAATAATGTGACTTCCACTTATCTCATCTTAACATGATCGTAATAATAATGGAATGACAATAATTCTTTCATAAGCATAATTGTATATTGTTTTTTAATGCCTTGCCTTTTTCATTGCACTTCAAACGGCAACATCTTAAAACAACTTCAACAAAATATCCGTTATGAATATATTTATATATAAAACAAACCCTGGCAAGCATCCTTCCAAAAGTCACCTAATTCTACATTATTAAAAAGTACTCGAAAACCATGAGCTATTGTTTGGTGAATCCAATATAAGTAAGCACACTAACGAATAAAGTTCATTATAACATTTGGTTTCAGAAATGATTTACTTTACACACGAGTACATCAAGGTTATAATTCTATATATGAATAACAATTACATTCTACTTTGAAAAAAGCCAGATTGTTATAAAGACACTAGCATGATCACATGAAATTGTTTAAATTCACTTAATAAGTTATTTCCAACTGAAACAAATTAAGGAACAATTGCTGTAGCAGACATACTGCCCAAATATCGGATTTGGTATGTTACGGATAACTATACTTGTTATTATAGCCAAGCAAAATCATTTTTTTTTCAATTTTATAAATTAGCAAATCACTGATAGTACCTTTAATAATTGCAAAATCAAACCATTCAATGTGCCAGTTTAAGGAAAAGATTGTGCCTTTAATAAGGACAACAATAGCCAATTTTCAACAACAAACACATATCAACTGTTAAAAATGTTATTGTCTATGGGGCTGTTTGGTGTTCCTTGGTTAATTTTGTCTTGAATTTGCTGTGTAGTATCCAATGAACATGTTTAAGTAGGGGTGTATTATAGAAAAAGCAGCTGCATCAAATAAGCCATTTCCCTCAAGAATTTGAAAGACCACTATTAAAGGTACTCCACCTGATTACAACATATATTTTTCTGTTTAATAGGAAGGGCCATCACCAAAATACTTCAATTCCACAATTTTAAGGTCAGCGGTAATTGTGTGTATTACAATACAAACTATTTTCCGGTTACCTTAAAGTAACCATATTATAACCTGTAGCATCGGAATGGAAAGAAGTCTGACATAATATTTTGCAGGCAAGATTAGAAGGAATAACAAGCTTTGGAATCGTACCAAAATTTCAGGTTCGATGGTGTGAAAGGTGGGGTCAGGGTCGAGGCTGAGGATCAGGTGGCGCATGCCCCTTTAATTCAAGATGGGTACCACTCCTGTTGATGCTACTTGTATTACTGTAAGGCCTGGCTGTACACCAAATAACTCCCTTGGGCAATAATTCAGGATGTAGTAATTCCATTATTTTGTGGTTCAGTGAATAGAGCTATGCGTTCCTCTTTTAAGACTTCAGTTGGCTGAAGATAGTTTCTTTGTAAATATATCTTGAGTCTCAATTTTAAAGGACTATTCATGTTCTATGTAACTGTCTTCTCTGCACCTTAAGAGCAGAGATGCACATATTCAGCAGTGACCTGTTCAAAATACAGTATTATCTGTTTTATAAGTCCAATCTGGAGTAGTTACCCCTTACACATTATTTCATTTGGAATGGTCAGTTTCAAACTGCTATCAGTAGGGTGGGCAGAGAGTGACGATCTTTTTTTCAAAACGAGTGGATTCGTAGGCCATTTTGGTTGCTGAAAACAAATCGGGAAGATTTTCAAGACGATGAATTTTTAGGTTGGTAAATGACTTTTAAGTTGGTACATGAAGTCAATGGATTTGGTGGTTCTTTGGTGAAATTATTCACTGCCAAAATCGCACAAACAAACCATGACATTTATATAATAGCAAATAAGCACATAGGATATTGCTTCCCTAAATATAAAATCCTGTTTCCAAAGTAATCAAGTTCGCGATTGCCTAAAATAAAGAAAAAAACATGTTCTTCACCTTGCAGAGGGAATAGTGTAGAGTCACGATAAGCACTGCAATCATTTCACCTATGGCTGAATTATCATAGCCAATAAAAACAAACTCTTTACTTAAAGAAGTGCCTTCTACGTCTTTGTTGTTAAATAAATAGCATCACAGTGGAATAAAAACACACTGGCATGGCATTGGCATGGCAATGGATGTTATGTAACTGGTTGTAAGGGCTTGACCTTACAACAATACAATGCCCTTCATAGCACAATCGTACACGTCTCTTGCAAAATAGTCTGTTGTTAGTTTAATAATAGCATCACTTGTTGGTATATGAAAACTCCAGACAATTGGCAAGTATTGACATGTTATGAAGCTTGAACCTTACAACAATACACTGTTTTCAACATCCCAGTACCTAAGATCTGTGGTCCATGTTTTGGGTTATTCTGTGTATGCCTTGCCTCCAATTGAAAGAATTTGTAAAAAAATAGTTTTTATGCATTGAGAGTGACTTTGTTAATTTTTCTTGAATGAAAAAGTGGTTTAGCTGCTCTTCTAATGCACCGTTTGAGGAATTTCTAGCAAAATCACTGACTAAGATAGTCCGTAATTTTTTTTGGTTTTTTCTGAAATAGGAAAATAATCCTATTGATTATTCGATGTCACAAATTTAAAAGGTCATTTTACCCCGTGACCTAAATTTCATCTTAGGCCAAAAAGCTTTCCTTATTTGTTTTTAGCAACCAAAATGGCCTAGAATCCACTCGTTTTGGAAAGAAATTAGAAAAAAAATCCATTTAATGCCCAACCCTACTATCAGTACAAAAGCTGTTGTACATCGTTTCCAGAGGGTGTTCTGACCCTATCCCACAATGCATTGTAAATGTGCCCTATACTCTACTGGACTACCACATTTCCAGGTAGGGCATCCGGTCAATTATTCAATAAATCCTCACACAGCGATATTGCTGAGTGTGAGGTGGTATCTGGCCACCCTCATTTAGTCGGGGTACAAAACCGGATTTAAAAACTTTGGTTTAAATTATGGATAAAGTGTTCACGAAGTTTAAGGACCACACAACTTTCATGGATTATGAATGGAAATTCCTCATTTGACTAGTGCTTTGTGGCTGAAAATACAGCGTTTCACTGACCCATGTGTTTATTGCCATCAGCAGTTTGGTGAATCAGGTGCATCATACTCAGCAGCATAAAACGTTTATTGTACTTTCTAGTGTATTCAAGGATAAGTATGATACAGTATCGGTACAATTTCGGTTACAGATTCAGTGCTCAATGACCTTAGTTAAATCAACTGGCCAAGTTTACTACAATATAATAAAAAGCACACACACACACACAATGGAATAAGGAACTCTGTCAGAATATACAAATGGTTTCACTAAACAAATAAAATAAATGTTAAGGGAAGCTGGTTTACCCTGGTAGAATGAAAAAGAAGATCTCCTACAAGGGCGTCCAGCTCTGGAGAGCTAATGGCGGCCATCCAGGCACATGCTGCCTTGCATGGCGGGCATGGTTGCCCAAGGGCTAGGCCCACCGCCGAAAACTGTGGATTGACGTCAGGAAGGGCATCCAGGTCAATTACCTTTTGTCGTAACTCCAATAAATCCTCACACCAGCAGTATTGCTGAGTGAAGGTGTATCCGTCACCCTCGTTTACGGGGCAAAACCGGATTTACAACTTGGTATACACTAAACTAAGGGGAACAAACAAAATGTTCATGATGTCCTATAAATGTAACTAGTTTTGTAGGAAGCTGGACTCCTGCTCCCTACTTGGAGTTGTCAAACTAAGATTGCTATGGTTCATTTTCTATCTCATGCAGTGAGGTTCAGAACCTAGATGTAACAATGTAATTGCTTTAAGCCAGCGTGCGGTTTACTGCTGCGACTATCAAAGTGCCGACGTCATGACAGGAGGTAGAGAAAAATGGAGTAGAGACTTATTATGAATCAATAGTTTTACTTCACTTTACAGGACTTCATCGATCTTTTTGTTTTTCTCCAACATCGTTCCAAAATCAACCTGTACAGGTCTCTGTCTGAAATAATAATAGATTTACTCTGAGAATGTCTATAAAACAAGCACCCTAATAGAATCTTGAAACTTGCAAATAAAAATCCTATTTTGCTACAGCACATTATTTACAACTTAATCACCACCATCGGATACCAAGATCACAAAGGCATTTGGTGGTCCAACACAGGCAGCCAGAAATCTTTGTAGAGAGAGATCCCAATGCTTGAGGAATTTATATCTCCAATCATTAAAGACCTGGGCCATTTCATAAAAGTTAAGATCAATGTTAAAAATGCCCGTTCCGATTTAGCATCATACCATGTTATCTACGATATGAGAGCCGGAGGGCACTCACATACACCCACAACCCAAGTTTCGTTGAAAGCAAACTTGTGGTTTTGATAAGATGCATAAAGCTGTTTATACCAAATGCCCTCCGTCGATTTCTGTACTTATTTTTTTTTTTTTTATGGTTAAGGTAGGATCATCGGATTTATAAAATGGTCTTACAGAAAAGATACCATACAATAAAAACCCCTGAATCAATTTAGTCCAAACGACTATGGTTCAGGAATGAACTCTCCTCCAAAATTTGGCAGTTTCAAGACTGCATGATTGGATTGTAGTGTTTTTTTTATGTTTTTTGGTTTTTTTAAAATTCCCTAATTTTTACAATAAAGATTTTCCCAGCCTAACTTAGAAATGCGTTGAAGCTGATGAAACTTTATTGATGTGTAATTAAAAAATACTAAAAGAACGGTGGCTTTTTGAAAATCAAGTGTTTAATCTTTAGAAAAAATATTTTAGGGAAAAATATTTTAGGGAAAATTAAAAACACATATTATTTCAAATTAGAAACACTCAATCTGAAACTCTAACGTTGAGAATTTTCTAAAGTTATTTCCTTTCATATGACACCTTCTTCATCACCAAGGGAGTTGAAGTTTCTTCTAGGAAAAATTATGAAAAGTGGATTACGCAGTATTCTAGAATACTCAAACAAAAAAAGGTTGTTGCGACCACCGTTCTTGTTTGATGACACACAGGAAAAATAAAAAAATTGGATGGATTTGATATTTCTTTTTAACCATTAAAAACAAACATTAATCTTATAACTCATCAATTACTTGAGAAATAATTGATATAAAAATGTGTAGTTTTTCACAAAATTGCCCCATTGGGTCATGTTCTATATGCAAAATCAGCGCCCTGTACAAAAGGCATTGGATAACTTTGAAACGGCATTCACCGGACCCTCATATCTCTAAAACGCCTTTTTGGAAAAAAATACCATTTGTCAACACATTTTCTTTCAATACAGAACCACACATTCCAATGAGAATTAAAACAAAGATCTGGCACCCGCAAGCCGTAGCAGATAATCCTACCTAAGAAAAACCCACAAGTTTTTGCTATAAATCTGTGGAAAAAGGTTGCAATGTCAGGACAACAATAAGAATAAGAGTCTGTCATATGGTCTAAAAATCAGAACTTTCGGCTGATCAAGAGGATTCCCTATGAGGGCGGCCACTCATTTTTCAAGCAAAATCATCATGTTTTTTGCAAATGCAAAGCTTGTCCATTTACTAATCACTGTGTGGAAATAACTTAAGCTAAAAAAAAAAGTCCTTAATATGAAAATCACAACTTGTTATAAAAATCCGGATCCAGAATTTGGTTATACACGGTAGCCTATGGCACTGTTACACTTGCTAAATATATCTCTGCATACGAAAAAATCCAATCATCTGAAACTTTGGAACAAGGCGAACTCGTATTTACGCGATGCGTTAAAATATGTCCCGCCGAATGTTGCGATCACAACATGTGATAAATGCAACTCAAATACCATACCCCCTCCCCAATCCTGCAAACACTCACCCCTCACAACCCCGTAAAACCCCACGCCCTCCCAACACCCCACAACTCCCCAACACCCCACCATCATCCCAACACCCCAGCAACACCCTACCCCTCCTTAACACCCCTCAACACCCCAACCCTAACATACCTTAACACGCTCCCTCCCAAAACACCCCGCAACCCGACCATTCCCTCCCAAAACAGCAACACCCTCATCCTCTGAAACATGCTGCAACATTCCCATCTCCCTCCCCAACACCCCGCAAACACTCCCACCCCCTCCCCAACACATGCAAACCCAAACACCATTGCAACCACCACCCCCTCCCCAACAACAATTCTTCAAATTTAAAAAACAACCCCAACCCCCCACCCCACCCTCATCCAACTCCCGCAACACCCTACCACCCCTCATTAACACCCTCAACACCCAAACCCTACCCAAATCCTATAAACACGCCTCCCTTTACTCCAAAACACCCGCAACCCGCCATTCCCCTCCCCAAACCCCTTCATCACCCTCTCCCCCCCACTTCCCCCAAACCCCCCAAACTCCCAACCCCCACCCCCTACCAAACACCCCGCAATACCCAACACCCTCCCAACACCCGCAACGCAAATCACCAACCCCCTCCCCAAAAACACCCGCCAACACACCACCCTCTCCACAAACAACACCCCACCCCTCCTACAAAACCCACCCCCGCAACAACACACCACCCCCTCCCCAACACTCACCCCCACCACTAGCATGAGTAGGCTCATGTAGCGAAGGAATTTTGGATATCCGAGTTACTGTTTCAGAGATACAGCAATTGCGCAAATTTAATAGCTCATTTGCATAGTTAAGCCGGGCATTATCACACCTTTCAAATGCCCCAAAAAAAAAGATGGCCCATGATAGGCTATTATGCCGCGCAGGATTTTGGAGTATCCAATGTACCATTCAAAAAAATATAGCAATGACGCTGATTTTTGCATAGTAATTAGCTCATTTGCATACTTCAATTTGATCGTCCGACTCCTTCGTTTTGAAATCCCAGTCATTCTCCCCCTCTCCCACCCGAAATACGCCAAAAAATTAATCAGGTCAAGAACTCTTCGCATCGCCTTCCTGCCACAAGTTACATCATTATACGCCTGACGGAACTCCAGAGAAAAACTTGTACACAAGCCTGCAGGAAAATTCTCATAATTATGCAAATAGTAATTAATTATCTCATATTTTACGGCCACAATCTAATCAGGTCGAGAACTCATCAACCGATTCTTTCACAGTTACATCATTGTCGCCTTACGGAAATCCAGATAAATGGTATACAACATGGGGTTCACATTTTGTCACAGACGGACGAACGAAGGGACGAACGAACGGTGGCTCATTTCATAGTCCCCGTCCAGAACGTTGTTCAGCGGGTGGGGACAATTAAGCATTAGGGACTATTCTTTAGTTCTAGATACTATCTTGGTAATTACTGACTCAAAAAATTATATATTTCAAAATCTCTGAATCAGCCTTTAAGGGACTTAAGTTAATAAACCTAAGAGAAAATTTTCTTAATTTAGCAATGTAAGAAGAAATTGAAGAATTTAATACCAAGATTACAAAATTCAATAACGTATGTTTTTATACCTGGGTCATATTCTATTAATTTCCTTATAATTCTGACCAAATTCTCTTAAGATACAATAACATATTCTTCTTAAATTCGCTAAGATGAATTTAAACTTTTGTGAAAAATAGGGCCATGAGCTTTCTTTATGCTGAGGTGGATCTGCAAGGAGATGAGAAGCTAGTGTTGTACAGGCTTTGGTCGAGAAAGCAATGTTCGGGCTCTGGATCATTTAACCGCAGTAGAGCGGATTCCCGCATCACACCAGAGGACTCTGGTACCAAGAGTGACGAGTGCAGGTAACAGATCAGGGATGATCCCCTACTCTTTTCGACGAGGTCTACAACTTTTTACGTGCTCAGGATTGACTCCACTGACACATGGGACCAACGGCTTTACATGACTCTCAGAACCATGAGGCGCCGGGCACTCATTGCATATACCTGCACATTCTACGCAATGGGTGGGAGCAAGGAGAAATTCCATAATCACACTTATGTAACTATACAATTTCTGACCTTATAGGAACTATTTGAGTATGACCAAGAACCCCGACTCTCGCGGGGCTCGAACCAGGGCCGCTCGGTCGATGTTATACCCTGCCAATGGTTAAGCGCCTTACACCACTCGGCCACCTTGCCCTCATGTTGAAGAAAAAAATGCTGGTCATTAAAAAATGAACAAGGCATTTCTTGAACCATTTTTTTTTTTTTTTTTTTTCTTAACTTGCAGCCCAAATTTCATTTTTCGGCATAGAAATCATCCCTGCCACCAAATATTTCAACCACAACCATCATTTTCTTAAATCTTATATATTTATCCTTCAAATAAAGATGGTTGTGTTTTGTTGTACGGTGGGGAGGGGTAACTCGAAAACTAGAGCACTTTTCAAGGCTCGGCCGCTCCGCTACTACAACTTTTTACGTGCTCAGGATTGACTCCACTGACACATGGGACCAACGGCTTTACATGACTCTCAGAACCATGAGGCGCCGGGCACTCATTGCATATACCTGCACATTCTATGCAATGGGTGGGAGCAAGGAGAAATTCCATAATCACACTTATGCAACTATACAATTTCTGACCTTATAGGAACTATTTGAGTATGACCAAGAAACCCGACTCTCGCGGGGCTCGAACCAGGGCCGCTCGGTCGATGTTATACCCTGCCAATGGTTAAGCGCCTTAGACCACTTGGCCACCTTGCCCTCATGTTGAAGAAAAAAATGCTGGTCATTAAAAAATGAACAAGGCATTTCTTGAACCACTAGTGTTGCCTGTTTTCATGATTATCTTCAACAATGCTTCCTTCACTCTGTACAAGTTGAACTCTAACCTTTAACCTTAGTATGTGATCTTCAACCCTACATGCATGTCTCAGAATCTTGATTTTAATCTCTATAGCCACACTCCAATATTCTTGTAATTTTTTTGGTCAATGCAAGTGTTTTCTACAGAAAGGGATTAAAAAGAACTCTTACATGAACACAACTGCACACAACAGCAGCCTATTGCTTTTGAAATCACACACAACAAATACATTATATGAGGGTGAACAAAATTCTATGGCTGCAAGAGGTAATTGCTTGTATCCACCAATACGTAATATTCAAAATTGCATTACCTAATAGTATGTACGCAAGAGATGGGGTAAATTTTCCCTTGGGATTATTATAAATCGTAAAATATTCACATGACAAGTGCCAATACTTGCTACAGAACTCTGTTATAATATACAAGTGCCGGCTGAGTACCCCAACAATGTGAGCAATCCTATGATTCACCCTTGGCGATAATGGCATATGTTTTACACAGCAGACCATGCCAACAAAAAAATGTCACATTTTACATTTAACCTTTTTTGCACTATACCTATTAAGAGATTCCCCTCTACCTAACATACAAAGGAATTCTAGTTGATTTTGCCTTAGCAAGGAGAAATTTGAGCCAAAATAGTGGTGCTCAAAATCACACGAACTGTTTTTGATTAATCAATGCACATGTGTGTTAAAGATTCTCCAATACCAAATATGGAGGTGCCCAAAAATTAAGGGGGATTACCAAATGCTGAATAGTAGTTGTCCCAAAAATGGTAATGAGCACAAGCACTAACAGTTTCTGAGGAGTCTCCAGTTCTATATAGATTATAGTAGAGTTCTGTGCAACTTGCACCAAATGTAACATACAAATGCACAATCAAATTGAGATTTCATGAATTTTGTATTGAGCAAATTGTTCGTCTTGAAATTCATCAATATTGGTCTGTAAAATGTTGGTGTTAAGTACAAACTTTCATATTAGAACTTAAATCCATGTGTTTATTTTGCATTTGAAAGATAACCACAACAAAAATATTTTGTTTGGCTCCTGGAACTAAATACTTGACTGGCCAAATAATGGCTTATATGGGCTAGTCTAACTACTCACAGTCACTTATAATAGCAGAACAGCAAATCCAAAAACTTTGGAATTAATTTGGATAACAATCTTTGGAATCAAACAAAACAAATATAGGATTTAGTCTCAAGGTGAGGAATTAGCTATGAAAGCATGGGTCACCTTTATATGCATTACTAAACCTATGTTGTTACTGAGAAATTGATGCAACCTTACCTCCAAACAGGTTTGCTCCAACCTTTTTACATTGTGTACATGAGGTGAATATAAAATGTAAGCAAGTCCAGTTTTCATATTGAATGTAACTCAAATACATTACTAAATTTTCTAAATGAAAACATCTCATTTTTAGTATATTTAAAACATCTCTCAATACAAATGCACTTATTTGTATTTCAAAAGGCAGCTGCACAGTTATCAAGGTGATCAAATACCCAGCATATATCCGACATCACTGGATTTACAGGCGCGGATCCAGGGTGGGGGCGGAAGGGGCGCGCGCCCCCCCGGTAATTCTCCAAAATCTTGCAAAATCAGCCCATTTTGGACCTTTTTTGGACAAGTTTAGCCTTTCAGCCCCCCGGTAATTCTGACGTTTTTCAAATCCTGGATCCGCCCTTATTTAATACTATTTGGGTTCAACATCTCCCATCTCTCTATCAATTATCCTCTTCTGGCCTTCTTTGACATGTGTCCAGATGTCGCTCTCATTAGCCGAGTAGACTTTGATAAGTCTCCCACTCCTCCATCAATTATCTTCTCTGAACTTCTTTGACATTGTCCATATGTCGCGCTCATTAGCCGAGTAGACTTTTGATAAGTCTTCACATCTCAATCTCTCCATCAATGATCTTCTTCTGGCCTTCTTTGACACATGTGTCCAGATGTGTCTCTCATTAGCTGAGTAGACTTGTGATAAGTTTCCTCTCTTGGTCCTTTGCATTGCTCAGCTCAATTTGGAATGGACTCTGTTCACCTGCAACAAAACACAAGTAATCGGTTAAATCACTGATCACATTACCTTAGACTCCTTCCACAGTAGTTGTGTGTCAAAGTTGGCATTTTAAAAAAGGAGTCCAGCAAGAAAACAACATTCAAACATGCTAAATTAATGCATTCTAAAATTACTTCCACTTATTTGAAAACAACTTCTACCATAGTTTTCATGCAAATCAGTTTCAAACAAGGCGAAATCGGATTTACGCGATGCGTAAAATCGGTCCCCGCCGAATGTTTGCAGTGACTAAAACGCAATAAATGCACCTTCACACCCACACCCCCTCCCCAACACCCCCGCAACACCCCACCCCCTCCCCAACACCCCGAAAAACCCCACACCCAAAAATTTTAAAAACGGAAAAAACCCCAAAAACCAACAAACCACCAAAACAACACCCCCACAACACCCCCACCCCTCCTTAACACACCCCTCAACACCCCAACCCCACCCAATACCCTGTATGTAACAAAACCTCCCTTTCCCCAAACACCCCGCCCATTCCCATCCCCACCACCCCGCAAACACTCCCACCGGACCCATACCCTCCCCGCAAACACCCACCACCCACCCCCTCCCCAACACCCCGCAAACACAACAACCCCTTCCCAACACCCTCAACACAAACCCCCTTGGCCCAACACCCGCAATACCCCACACCCCGCACTACCCCATACCCCCTCCCCAACACCCCACAAGAACCAAACCCCTCTCCCAACACCCCCGCAACACCCCACCCCCTCCCCAACACCCGCAACCCTCCCTCTATAGCATAGCAGGCTCATGTTGCCAAGGAATTTTGCCCATCCGATGTACCGTTTCAGAGATACAGCAATTACGCATATTTAATTAGCTCATTTCATACCTAATTTGAAAATTTAAAAAACTTTCAAATTGCAAAAACGAGTTGTGCCTACGATAGGCTTAATGCAGCGCAGGAATTTTGAGTATCCGATTGTTAACGTTTCAAAAATATAGCAATTACGCTGATTTTTGCATATTAATTTAGCTCATTTGCATCTCATTTTGCCCGAAATATGCCCCAAATCTAAATCAGGGAACAACTCTTCAGCGTTGAGTCCACCAGTTACAATCAATTATTGACGCCTTACGAACTCCAGAAAATTGTACACAGGCCCCCTTGCATTGGAAAATTCTCCTATGATGGGAAAATTAGATATAATTAGCATTTTGTCAACGGCCACAATCTATCAGGTCGAGAACACGTGAACCCGCTTCTTTCAACCAGGTTACATCATTATACACCGTACGGAACTCCAGATATGTTATTACAACATGGGTTAAACAGTTGTGTCACGGACGGACGAACGGACGGACGGACGAACGGACGGACGGACGAACGGACGCTGCTCATTTTATAGTCCCCGTTCGGAACTCGTTCGGCGGGGACAATAAGTAGATGTGATTTGAATATTTATTAATCTTTCCCTGGAGATGGCCAGTATTGAAAAACACACAATTGTTGGGGGAAAAAATTGTGCGCTTGGCCGGATCCAAACCTCTGTATTACTAGCACAGTGCTCCTACCAATCAAGCTAACAAGCCAGGGTTGGTAGAGCGACAGATTTAATCAATAGGTATCAAGTCCGAGAGGACACGCAGAACTTGAAATTACGCAAAGGTATAATTATGACCCCGCTGACCCCAGGATGACCTTTGACCCGATGTGCTGACAATTTTGAAAGCTCTACTCCCTCCAGGTCTCTTTGAAATGATATCCATCAACATATACCTACAATGACTAAAACCAAAGTTACAATTGTTTGCACATGTACAATGCAGACATCCATCCATCAATCCATAGAGACATCTCATCATTTGAGTTCAAGAACATTGCAATGGCTTCCATGTGATACATCTGTGTGCCGCCATGTATTAGGATAACTCAAGTTTATTCTATTCCTTGAGTCAGTGGCTCTTGAAATGGTTCTTCAGGTGACATAGTCGCCTGAAGAACCATTTTAAAAGCCAATGGCCAAAGACTTGGCATAATAGTATGTTTGATGAGAATTCCTGACATATTGCAGCTATTGCACTTACAACCTTCTTGTGCGCACATGCTGATCTATCCATATGCTGCTCATACCACAGTCCCCTTCCAAAATATCTTCAGCAGGGACAGTGACCAAATTTTAAATTAACACGTTGAAACCTGTCATTTTATTAACAATTGCACACATGATGTCAAAAAAATGTAATATGAAATTGTTTGTGTGTTTAAAGATTGCAAACATTTTAACTAAATAGTGTTTGGCAATATTTTCCATTTTAAAATCAGACATCAATTTTTGAAGTGCCAATACGTTTACTGCATGGGCAAGCAGTACCCTCCACCCCCAGTGAACCTTATTTTTTAAACTTCCCCCTCCAAGTATTCCCATTTACCTGGATGTTCCACTTGTGAATACTGTGACTTGAGTTTCTTCATAAACTCTGCGAACAAGCTGCACGTCATTGTTTGGTCCTGTCAAGTAATCATTTCAAAGATATATTTATGGTATATCATAAAAAAAAACCGGGATGAATTCATTATTTACAACCACATCCTTCAACATGCAGTTTATTCCGTTGAGGCTGCCAAATTCATAGGGTGGTGGCACAATACAGAATTCTTTCCAAAAGCTAGTAAAGATTGACCTGATAGTCTTAACCACTGGACCAAGGTCCTTGGGGTTCAAAGATGTTCTATGGTGTAATTCAAACAGCATTTTCCCCTCCTTTTACAACTTTTCTTTTCTTCCCTTTCAAAGAACTTAATAAATCCCCACACCTTTCCCTAACCTGAGTCAACGATATGTAAAATGGTAGTTAATTACTCTATCAATCTTCCATGAGAGCGTGTGTGGTCCAGTGGAAAACCGTAGGACTTGTGATCATTAGACCATTAAAATTGCGAGTTCGAGCCCCACTGTTGCCAACGTGTTTGTGTCCCTGGGCAAGATACTTCATCTCGATTGCCTCATCGACCCAAGCAAAATCTGGGCAGCTGTTATGGGTATATATATTACAATCTAAGTGCTGATAGGCTTGTGCGTTTGTAAGGCATGTCTTTGAGCAGCCACCTAGATGAAGCGAAATGATTGTGACGATTTCTTGAAGGCGGCACAATAATAATTGGCAACAGCGTTTTGAGCCTGTTTACGGGGAATAAGCGCTCTATAAAAATTGGTTATTATGTTGGATGTGATTCAATGAAGCCACCACTTGACACCTACCTCTTCTTCCTCATCCCAACTATCCCAGTCTGACCCGCTGTCATCATCATTGCCTGGTACGGATGGTGTCAAGGCCCTGTTGTCTATCTCACTGCCAGACACAGACAGACGTGCAGTGTTGCTGCTACTACTGCTGGCATTCAGAGCAACTGATTCTGATAACATATGATTGCGAGCTGGAAGAGCAGAAAGATTATTAGTTGATTATTGATACTTTCAGAGTTTAGAAAGTGATTTTTCATTTTTGGGTGGGAGAATTGCTGCACATCATAAAAATCAGGTTTTTGGACAGCCATTTTGAAATTATTTTCTTCTTTTTTCCCTGTTATGTGGTCATGTTGATGGCCCCATCAATGACCAGAGTTTGGACAAAAAAAATTAACAGTAAAGTGGTTTTCATGGGGGGGGGGGGTCCATGTGGACCCCACTTATGTACAAAGTGCAAAAGACTTTATGCACTTAGGTATTAATGTATGCCCTTTATGATAAAACTTCATGCATTTCATGGTGCTTTTACTGTGTTTAAATGTAAATAGACCAGTTAATCTTTACAAAATGTTGAGGTAACTTAGCCAGGGGACTGCATGCCAGTGGTGCAGCTAGGGGGTTGGAGCCCAAGGACAGGGACACAGAATGCATCACCACCCTGAATTCCTTAAACAATTTCTAGCAATCTGCAATATGATACGTCGCCAATGGTTTGCCTTGGAGAGGTGACGTTTTCCTGACGTATAATGGGGAAAAAGTCAACATCCAGATCAAGAATAATACAAATATTACACAGGAACAAGATAGTGATCATTTAGTTTGTCAATATAATGGTCTATTTGTACGCGAATGCACCCTTAAACGATTGTATACGATATATCAAAGGAAACACTTATCTTTCGATCAATCACATAAAATATTTCGATTTTGAACATAATCTCACTACTTCCATGTTAATCTAATGGAGACTTGGATGGTGATGTTGAACCTTGTGGTAAAAAGTTAGCCTGGCAAGGTAACCACTGGTGGTGCACTGTATTGCGAATTGTGAGAATAGCAAACAGAGCATGCACAAATTTGCACAAATACCACTAATTTGATCATTCAAATGCCCACTTATGTTGAAATTCGCCCCCAAATTTAGACTTCTACTGCTAGAAGGAAGGGTAGAATCAATCTATACTCTGGTTCACAATTAGTTGGACATGTATGTCTGCTTCCCTGCCAAAACAACACACAATAGGATTGCATGCCAGGTGCAGCTCATGCAAGAGATACGTGCACATATGTCGTATTTAAAGGTGCAACGAGAGATTTTGAGGCACCGAAATAGTGTCATAATAGTAATTTCATATAGATTAGATACTCAATAGATTTCTTTACCTTGTATTTTGCTACAGAAGTGTCTTAAAAGATAGAAAAAGGTGATTTTGATTTGCTCATATTTCAATGTAAAACATAGGCTGAATTCATATTTGTTCCTATACAAAATTCAAAATTTCACAATTTTGTATCAAAGAAACATTTCTCAGCTTAATCCTTTCAGGTAGAGATATTTTTGATGGAAAGCTTTACATCAGGACAAAAATCAGTACTTTCAATTTTTTTAGGGACACCTGATATGTGAAATCTCTCGTTGCACCTTTAAGAAATATTGAGCCAGAGTATAGGGGATGCTGAATCGGTCGAGTTGGTGCCCTTAGGATGATGTTCCCCCTTTGCTCCTCCAGCTATGCCATTCCTGCATGCTATTGAATAGCATATGCTGGATTTCAAATGTGGAGTCCATTCCTACTTCTACTGCATCTGTGCAATAGTTTGCAGGGCTGCATTGCATTCTAATGCATGATATTGCATTGCAGTAATAAGAATTTGCAGTGGGTTGTGCAGTCAGAAAGTTACCAATAAATCAACAGTGCAATTTCACTGCACACAGTTCGCAATTTGCAGATAGAACCTTGAATTGGCATTGAAATTAATGAGAGTTTTACGTATTTAGATGAAGGAAAAAAATCCACACAATACCATCAGTTAGTGCAGCTGGAGTGGGAGGGTTCCAAGGACCGAAGCGCTTAACCTATCGCTGCCCGTCCCAAGTAGACTGGTAAGTATGGATACATGGTGTATTATAAGCTCAGGTTTTATATTATGAATACCAAATAATGTGCACATCCTAAAAAAAAAATTAATGCAGATCAAGCCTGGATGCGGCCACACCCGGCAATGGTTTCAATCACAATTACATTCACCTCATGCACAGTCATTGGTTTTGTTAGGAGAGAATCAAACCTGATTGATCTGTTGTGTAAATGCTCCCATCATATTGCTGCCAGTTCAAGACTCTCCTGCAAATTGACAAAACCATGCAAAGAGCAAACTGGATAAGGAGGTACCTGATGGTTCCCTGTCTTCTGCATCATCCTCATCTGATATCCTTGGGTCATCTACGGGACTTGCTGGAATGTCATTGGACATGAAAACCAAATTGCTGCTACCAAATGCCGAATCCTCATCACCACTGAAACCTTGCACCTTGATAAGCTGGGAACTCACACTGCCATTCTGTTCATAAAGGGCAAAGAAACATTTTAATAAGGAGAAATGTTACTCAAGGATTTAAGAGAAGGCATGTTTAAAGCAATAACACCACATTTTTTTTTAAGAGAGCCACCAATTTTCCCAAAATTTTGAGATTTTTGCAGTTGCATTGGTAAATGGCTAGTTAACTATACCTGTGAATGGTAGAGCTCCAACTTGTCTATGTATCGCAAAAGAAGGAATTTTGTAATTAGGATAATTAATTTGGATCCAGGTAATTCAGTGGCTTATGGAAACATCCTTCCAATATGAAATAGCCACGAAACAGCATCATGTATGTGTCTACGCTCAGCTATTAGTTGTTCCATCCATCCATTAGTCAGTTCAGCCAAGTCAAGTTAGAGAGGTTATATTTCACAATGGACGGACTGAAATTTGGAGTCTCCGGCTCTGCTGTTAAATTACAATCGGGGATCCAATTCCAATTACAAAATTGCTCCTTTTATGACAAAAGCGCACTTTTGAGCATCACCACTCACAGGTATAGTTTACTAGACAATTACCAACACAACTCTGCAAAAATCTCAAATTTTGAAAATTATTTGTGTGGCTTACAACACATCTCAAATGATGTTATCGATTGAGCACATTTTGTGTAATACTACCAAGCACATTGTCAAAGTGTCACTTTAAACCTTTATTTTGAACATTTGTAATGACATTATTTTAAATTTAATATTTGTTTGCTGTAAAATCACTAATATTAAGCATGAAAAGGTAATAAAATATACTGTGGAAACCATTTTGATATAATGCAATAACTGGTTGAAATGCATACTACAGCTGACACCACAGTGTTTATGAGGGCTCACCTTTAATTCAGCAAGCAATTATGAGTGTAACAATGCGGCATTATGGTTATCCATAAATTGTGACCTTTTCAATAACCCTCGTCTCCAAGTATAGCAACCTCTCTACTACAGTTCCACTATCGTTTCTTATAGCTAACCGTAAAAATTATGGGTGCCTATCATGGGCATGACTGATAATAGAAACTGAACCGGCAACATAAGGATACCGGCAACATAAGGATATCAGACATTGTAAAAATATGATTTTTTCCTGCTTAAGTATTCCATTCTACAACCTTTTGTTTTTTTAGAAGGGCTTCCAAGCATAACCTGGTTACCCGACCAAAATTTCACCATGTTAACCTAAAATGATCAGTTTGTTATGTATAACCGGTTGGCTGCCAGTGTCAATTGGTACATTAAAACCGTCACTTACCAGTTCTAGTCTGTGTGTGATAGCACCAAATATCAGCTGCAGATGATCTGTACCTTCAACTAGCTGGCTCAGGTTGAGGAACATATCCAGTACCTGACGCACTGTAGATGAATCTAACGTCTACAAGGAAAAACAAAGCCAATGGTACAAGATTAGTTGATCGAAAAGATCACTGTTAAAACACTTATCTTATAAATCAAATACCTACATTGGAGAATGACCTTACGCTATAATGTAACTTCCAGCATCCATTTTGGTTTCCATTCTTTTATCATAGAAATAGAGTTTGGCCTATTTAACACATGAAAAGATGCAATTGCTTTGAAAATCAACACTCTAATTTGACAACATACCGGGTACACAATTTTCAGCCATATTGGATACCCATCTTGGATGCATCTTACATGTATCGATTACTCTGATTACCTAATTCAGGCCAGCAATCTGCCACTGATTTCAAAATGGCGATTGTTAATTGTCAGTGTGTACCTGCATGTATGTCACGATTTGAGGTATTTTTAGGACCACGTTGACTTTTCTGAAGTATACATCTCAGTGTTGCATGAAAATTGGAAAACTAGGGTTCCCATGATAGTATAGAAGTCCTATGCCAAATTCCATACACACCGTACAATGATGAAAATCATCTGTCTCAATTGAAATGCCCAGAACCCAAACCAAGGTCTGAAATTTTCTGGTTAGAGGAACAGGCAATTCATATATGTTTGAAAGTCTCATTTATTATGACAAATCCAGAATTAAAAAAAATATCAAAGGCGAGCCACATTTGACAACTAATGTGGATTATTTATACCACTGACTTCATTCTGTGTAAATTTTATGAAATTTCATTGCGGGCAAATATGATTTTCTTAACAATCAAGTTTAACCCATCTTTCTATGGAGAATGGGAATATAGAGGGCGCTATGACATACAAATCAGGTGGTGGCAGCCAAGCCTCATTCATTATAGCAATTCACCAAAAATGTCAAAAGAAATTACAGTAATACGGAGTGCAAACCACAAACCAATTTGGGTGCTTTGATGTGGGTCGGTCATGGGTGTTCCCATGACCTACATACGACCTCGTCCTCGTTCGTTATTAATACAAAACAAATCAGAAATAACCCTTCCAGTGGAGTTGATTCTTCAACTCCAACGGTTTTGGAATAAGAAAATATTCCTTGACAACATATACAAAATTCACAATTTTTCGACAAGATTTCGCTTTTACGTGTTAAACCAATGGCGACGTCTGAAATTGGGATTTCTTGGCCGCCCTCCCCTGATACAAATAATGACCTTTGTTTGTAGGCCTATATGGCAAGATTCCTGCAATGGATTTTTCTGATTTGTGCATGTCCCTAGCTCTTGCATGTCCCTACTTATATCAGTAGTCACAATTGTGTCGTCATTGCTAACAATTGCTCTAAAAATAAAAGACGATTTGCATGGGGTCAAACAGCTGTGAATTGAGCCACTTTCGCATCGGACCCAAATCAACAAAGTATCTCAAGCAAATGTGTCAATGGAATCCAGTCCATACACTATGAGCTAGTTAAATCTCAGTTCCCTTGGCACAGTTCAGTGGCTTTCATTCACCAGTGTATTTAGGAATTACACCCGTCTTTTGGTATGATATTTGATACCCAGTTCTCACATTGTCAGTTCATGTCGATGTATGTACAAGTACAACCCACGGAACTGTGCCCTTGGTAGATGATGAGCTATTGTAACTCATAGTGATAGATGCAAAACTGGAGTGGAAAAAATAATTTCTGGTTGTGCATATTTACATTACCTGGAGATGGCTCTACAAATCTGCACCATTTTTAAACAAAATTTCTGAGACTATAATAAAAATATCGCCTTAATTTTGTACAGACATTTTTCATAGAAACCGATGTTTTATGACACCGCTCCAACAATAGAACTGCCTGGACTCTTGTGTGTAAATGAGAAGTTATTTGATGTGGATTCCTACCTTATCCTGTAGCACCAATGTGATTTCTTGGAATGCTAACTGTACACTGTCAACAACAGAGCTTGGGAATTGATTAGTGGCAGCTTCTCTTCTTGCCCACTCTTCTGTTAACCTCTGTACTATCACATTACTCCTGTATGAGCAAGAAGAAACAATCTGGTGGAATTTTGAATACTATTTCAACAGTTACAAGTACAAGCTGATTCTCAAACCAGGATTGCCCCATGTCGCTATCAGAAATGGAAAATCTTTAACCAAACTGCCAAAAGTTAACCCCAAAATAACGCTTTACCCCTACATGACCCTTAACTCAACTTCCTTAAGGTAACCACTTTACACCCACACATTGTTACCAAGTTTGGTTTGAATTATGCAAGTACTTTGGAAATTGGAAACTTTAACCAAAGTGCTAAACTTTAACAAAAAATAATCTATTTTGACCCCTACATGACCTTTGAACTCAACCTCCTCACTCCTTCCCCCACTCACTTATCACTGTTACGAAGTTTGATTTGAAGTGATATTTTGAAAATGGACACACTTTAAAACCAAATAGTGAACCTCTAACAAAAAAAATAACCTATTTTTGACCCAATTTTACTCCTAAATGACACTTGACCCAATCTCCTTTATGGTCAACCTTCCCTTGTACCCACTGTTACCAAGATTGCTTTGGATTGGCAAATGGCAAAACAAACAATTTTCAAAACTTTAACCAAAAATAATTATTTTATGAGTCAATTTGACCCTACATGACCTTTGACCGCAACCTCCTTAAGGTCACCCTTCCCTCCCACCTACTGATCATTGTTACCAAGCTTGATTTGAAGTGATATTTTGAAAATAGACTTAAAACCAAATAGCAAAACCTTTAACATATTTGACCCAATTTAACCCCTACATGACATTTTCCCTCAACCTCCTTAAGGTCGCCCTTCCCTCACATCCACTGATCATTGTTTCCAAGTTTGGTTTGAAATGAAGCAATACTTTTCAAATGGGGAACTATAATCAAATTATACATACATTACACATATTCATGGCAAACATCTGTTCTGCATTGATAATTTATATCAGGTAAGCCACTGGTCATCTTATTCTGTCCTTGACTATGCGGCCCTTTCATGGCAAAAGGGCTTAACTTGAGTTACATCCTTTTGCCTTGAAAGGGCCACTCTGCAAAACCAATGCATTATGGGATACATATTTCTTTTTAAATGTTGAGTCTAAATAATGCTAAAAAATATTTAACAAAAATAAGTATCCCATAATGCATTGTTTTTGCAGGATGACCCTTTCAACCTTTTGCCTTGAAAGGGCCACTCTGCAAAACCAATGCATTATGGGATACATATTTCTTTTTAAATGTTGAGTCTAAATAATGCTAAAAAATATTTAACAAAAATAAGTATCCCATAATGCATTGTTTTTGCAGGATGACCCTTTCAAGGCAAAAGGATGTAACTCGAGTTACGCCCTTTTGCCATGAAAGGGCCGTATGGTATGATTGACTTGCTCTGTGTTTTTGCTATAGTCCATTTCTCTACCTCCGTGCAGTGATGTCATAACCTTGACCCAGCTTTTACGCACGCGTCAAGATTGACCGTCTTTGTGCACGCGTGTAAAAACGCCGTCATCAAATCTCGCGCTGACGTCACTGCACAGAGGAAGGGAAATGGAGTATAGGGTGAATTTAAATAACTTTTCCAGTGACAAATTTTCCTTGGTGTCCGTAATAAGTTCCAATGGGCAGAAATTTTACTGTAACATTAAAATGCTTATACTTTGGTATATTTTTGTCTACAGAAATACAGACAAACAAATACAGAAAAAAATGCAAGTAAACATTCAGCGCAAAAGTTATTTGAATTCATTCAATCTTACCCATCCAACATGCACTTTGCAATAGTCTCATCCCCACTGCACTCCCTAACATGATGAATCAGTAGAGGCAGCAATGTTATGGCACTTTCTACCTTACAGCTTTTAACATACACAGGAATGAGACTATGTATCTCTGATAGCAAGTGTTTTTCCACTTGTTGAGGGTATGGCTTCACACTACCAGTTCTCATGCAACAGCTGAAAGAAATGCACAGTAAATGAATGAAAGGAAATAACATGCTAATTTTTAGTTCGCATTATGTGATAATTCTCAAAAGTGATGATATTACAATAAAATAATTAGCTCATAAGACATAAAAACAGGAACTGAAGGCCCATCTATGTTAACAATAATCTCACGGCCATAGTGACTTTTCGACCATTGCTACGTTTTGTCTATAGTTTGTCCCTAATTAAAGGCCGACTCAGAGATTTTTGAAATATAACTTTTTGTGTATTTATTAAAAATAGTCAACTAGAACTAAAGATAGTCACCTAAAATGCCTAATTCCAAAGTTTGAGATGAATCGGATTTTTCGTTTCCATGCAGTAAACATTTATGCATAGTATAACAGTGCCATAAGATACTGCATGTGTATTAAAAAATTCCGGATACGGAAATTTAAAACAAAGTTGTGATTTTCTATATGAAGGACTTTGATTTGAGCTTAGCTATTTCACACAGTGATTAGTATATGGACAAGCATTATGTATTATGCAAAAAACACAATTTGTTTGAAAATTGAGGGCACCCTCCTTGGGAAATCTCTGAGTCAGCCTTTAAGTGCACAAAGCATGGGGCAAGGCCTCCCACAGTAATTCTCTTATACTTCTGTGAAGGTTTGTATATGGTATGACCCCCCCTTTCTACTTTTCTGATTTTTTTCAATGAATGTTGGAAAATGTGGGTCTACTGGTGTGTGGAGCGAGCTAAAAAAGAATTGCTAACGAGGGTTGCCAAATTTAAAACTTTTTCTTCACTCAAAATCCTGGTTATGCCACTGATTTAAATCAGTTGATTTGAGTTTGCAACTTCTTGCCCATACACTACTATACCTCTTCCCATTTGCTATTTAAAAATTAGATGATCATAGATTTTGATTTTCTAATAATTATAAGTCCCTTGTTCTTTTTCTTAGTAGTAAAAGACAGCCTAACTGTTATTTTGATTAGTACAACCAGACAAGACTAAGTGAACAATTCTCAAATGGACCTGCATTAGAACTTCAGGAAATATATCTAGTGATCATATGGCTGGTATTCTGAAAGGGAGTCTAACTTTCGTCCTACTCGAGTGGACTTTTTTTTTCCTTTCAAAATACTGTGTAAGTGAAATGTAACGGGTGAGAAAAGTCCTCATGGATGGGCCAGAACGGCCCATCCTGAGGATTTTCTCACCTCGTTTAACAGCCCATTTTTAGAGTGTGTTGGAAGGAAAAAAGGTCCTTCATGTAGGACTAAGCCTGGTTTAAACCCAGGTCTAAAGTTAGACTCCCTTTCAGAATACCAGCCTTACATTATAAATAGCGCTTTCCAACTCACATCCCTTGATCACATAAACTGCCTACCTGAGACAGCCATTAGTGGGTGTCTGAAATGCTGGTACATTCCCCAGGTGTTTAGGTTGGTTAGTGTGTGTCGGGTGTGCATGATAGAATATGAGTTGAAAACAGTCAACCACTATATGCTCATAAGTAGACCTCTGCAAGAACAACAAATGCATCTTCATATTACAATTTATTCTATAAGAAGGGCCCTGTTACAGAGATTTAAGTCAGTTTGTTAATTAAAAGCTATTTAAATGAAACAGGAATATAGTATATACCCATTTTGACCACAGAGTTTGACCCATTTCTTTTAGTAAAGGTGCACTGATATGAGTCACATATACTTAAAGACCTATCAGTGATTTGCTAAATCAGCAAATCCAAAATCCTCAAAATCAGATTTTTGCATGAATGTAACAAGTACATGTATCCTAACATACCCTGCAAATGATAAGACCAGAAGGTCAACCTCTAGGACAAAAGGATCGGAGATTTTAGCATTATTGTCCGAACGGACACTGGTAACAACACTACTTGATGGAGACTCGTACTCTTGAACACTGGCCGTTTTCCCCTTCCTTTTCTGTCAATTCGACAACCTTGAAAAGGTAACTTATGAGAATCTACAGACTTATCCTTCACTTTGAAGCTATTTCCTGCAAATTTCAAATATTTTTTCAAATCACTGATCGTGTTTTTATTTTTATGATGCTTTATGTAGGCAATGGTTTTTTTTTTACTGATGAATTGGAATAATACTGAGGGGGGTCCCTATTTTGATTCTTTTTTTTTATTGTAACGCTCAACTGTAGGCAAGTGAGTCCATTTTTGGTGTGACAACTATATCATCACCAACAATGTACACATTCTACCAATTTCAGACTAAATTCTTGAAAGGGGGTCAGAATTTGACTTTTGAATCACTGCAGACCTGGTGAATTTTCAAAATTATATTCTGTTAATTTATGAGTTTTACATATTTGAGAATAATTTGGTGATGAGGGCTTTTTCATAGATATCAGGAAATTGGCCAGTGTGGTGTTTATTTCATAGATCAGACTTTCATAGCATCTCACTTTGGCAATTTTTGGTTATTAATTTTAAAAAGGTGCACCGAGAGATTTCAAAAAATCAGGTGTCCCGAAAAAATGTGAAAATTCTGATTTTGGCACTGATGTTAAAGCTTTATATCAAAACTATTACTATCAGTAAGGTGTAAGCTAGAACTGTTTCTTTGGTACAAACATTGTGAAATTTCTAATTTTGTAATATGAGCCAATTTCCAGTCGATGTTTTCTATTGAAATATAAGCTTACAAAATCAACTCTTGTTTCACTTTTAAATACATGTACTGTACCAAAATACAGGTAAGAAATCCGTTGAGTGTCCTATTCTATATGCAATCACTAACATATTGGGCACCTTATACATGGATGTCCCTCAAAATCTCTCGTTGCACCTTTAATAATCATTGTTTAACATAAATGGATTTGCTTGTACTTACTATTAATTACCAAGTTTGGCTTTGAGCACATTTATGTATAATTACATTGTCTGTTTGTTAGGAAGCTATTCTTGGTGAGTTATGGATATTTTAATGCATAAAATGGTCCAATTTATTTTGGTGTTTGCATGGCCTTGTATGGTTTATTCTGGTGTTCTAGTAATCCTGGGTTTAAAGGGAGTGTTGGTCACGAATAAAGGGGGGGGTGGTCTGGTGTCGTTGTCACTTCTTTTGTCGCACATTCGGCGGGGACATTGTACGCATCGCGTAAATACGAGTTTCGCCTTGTTACTTCTCATGGCTTTATATAACCAACTAATTTTGTCAAGTCAGGGCCATTACCATGAAATAGCAGGGCTCTATCACTCTAAAATATGTTACTGAAAGCTTAATTTCTAGAGACTGCACAAGTTCTATCCAACTTATTAATCCTGAAATAAAACAATAGTCACATCCTAAAGTTTCTTTGTTTTCTTCATCAGCAAGCACAATCCATTCATTGTATCACAAAGCAACTGGTAAGTTTACCTCTGAAACAAGATGCGGAAAGAAGCTATTGGCTAACATGAGTATTTCCAAGGCAACCACTGAGAGCTTATCAATGATTGGTCGCTGAACTAGTTGCCTAGCAACATTACACCATCTAGGTAATCCTTCATGCACAGCTTCCACTATGGACATGGAGATTCGCTGGCAACTCTCAGGATCCTGGAATTTAAAGAGAAAAAATGCATGTTATAATTTGTGATATCCCTCTGGCAGGGACATACACTTATAGTGTCAAAGATCATGTAGAGATCATTGGAGGTCAATTTGTGTACACGGCAGATGAGTCTTGGGGCAGGACTTCTTTTGAACAATTATGTAGTTATTCAGTTATTCAGTCAATGTGTACAAAAGTACAGGATAAGTTAAGACAAATTTTTCATTACATTCAAGGGGATTAAGAACATGATTTTAGAGAGTATTTGTGTTTTTTTTTCTTTCTTTTATTGATATTTTTTATTATTTTTTTTTTTAAATAAATTACTATTTATCTTCGTAATTTCACCAAATCAGCAGCCATCTTGGATCTGAAGCACACCACTGGCAAACAAAATCCACAACAACGATGCATAAACTCCATGAAATAATGCCCACCAATGACATTGTGAGCACAGTACTTGATTTACAGGAGCACAGAATTCGACCTCGTTACGTTGGTTCTACAGGCAAAAAAACTTTCTTCTGAAGCAATTTTTAAAAAAATGACCATAATCCCCTTCTTAAAAGTGCATAAATCAGTAAGATTTCACTCTTACGATTTATGTCAAAATAACAGCGGGTTATGGCTAGATTTCTCACAAAACATGGCGAGGTTTAAATTCACAAAACTCATGTACAAAACACCATAGATGAGCATTTTCTTTGCCCCAAAGGGGCATGGCTTAGCATAGTTATTATCTGGGAAAATATGGAATCACCAACACAAAAACACTAAATGTGTTAAAAATGAGTTTGTTCACCAGTGGAGTGGATCTGATGTATAGTAACAACACAAAAATGCTTGAAAAGAGTTTCTAGTGGCTCTTGAATGGTATTTCATATTTCTTTTTTCACTCTTATGGTGATTATCCTTTGAGAATTCAGAAGCCAGCAAGGATCTGTCCACTTTGCAGAGTTCAGAAGCCAGCAAGGATCTGTCCACTTTGGATAGTTCAGAAGCCAGCAAGGATCTGTCCCCTTTGGATAGTTCAGAAGCCAGCAAGGATCTTTCCACCTTGGAGAGTTCAGAAACTAGCAAGAATTTGTGTTATCCTTGGAGAGTACAAAAGCCAGCAAGGATCTGTCCCCTTTGGATAGTTCAGAAGCCATCAAGGATTTGCCCACTTTGGAGAGTTCAGAAGCCAGCAAGGATCTTTCCACCTTGGAGAGTTCAGAAACTAGCAAGAATCTGTATTATCCTTGGAGAGTACAAAAGCCAGCAAGGATCTGTCCCCTTTGGATAGTTCAGAAGCCATCAAGGATTTGCCCACTTTGGAGGGTTTATAAGCCATCAAGGATCTGTCCACCTCGTAAAGTGCTGAAGCCAGCAAGGATCTGTCCACTTTGCAGAGTTCAGAAGCCAGCAAGGATCTGTCCAACTTGGAGAGTTCAAAAGCCAGCAAGGATCTATCCAACTTGGAGAGTTCAGAAGCCAGCAAGGATCTATATTATCCCTGGAGAGTACAAAAGCCAGTAAGGATCTGTCCACCTTAACTGACTTCAGAAGCCAGTGGTCACAGCCTGGCTCCAATGACACCAGAGTTGTAATGTTTGGAATGATAAACTTGAACAACTGTGCTCAACTTGAAAGATCTATTAAACTCCTGGCAAGTCAGCCTGTTGACCTCTACATTTTGTAAATGACTATTTGTCTGTGATTGATGACATAGCCGTCCCTTTCTCTGATTATTTTGGGAAAGCCAAGAGTGTATTTGTTTTTATGTCCCTTATCAGTCCTGTCCATTCTGCAACAAAACTTGCATGCCATCTCAAAGAATTTCCATAAAATTTAGCTGTGTTTTTAAAGCAGGAGAAAATCTGAACAATGGGATTCCTCATATTGTTCTACTTGACAGGATTACAGAATGTCAAAAGAACATTCAAACCAAAACCCTCTATTTCACTGTTTACTTTGCTCACAGACAAATGTTTATAATTTGAACTTGTTTCTTTGTTTTTCAGCAAAATATGAAAGAGCAATTTTCAATGTGAAAAAAATGTCTCATGTATTTAAAGGTGCTTGTTCCAATTTATGTCTATTGTGTTCTCTACTTGATATGAGGGCCTGACACTTCACATACACCCCATCAAATACCGTGGGAAACAAACTTGCGGTTTTGATGGTCGAAGCAATAATGCACATTGCAAAGTCCTATTCAATACTGTGCTAATATTGATGGTTAACCACTAATTCGTCGGTTTTTTGTTTATATCTTGGGAATGAAATGGATTTGAGGGCTCAAATTTCAGGACGACAATGAGAAAATTACGGCCTTTCATCTGATACTAAAATATACGGAGTTTGTTATATGAAACTCTCCCCCGGGGGAGAGGGGAATCACCTCCATCTCCTAAGTCCGTTTCACATTCAAGCCTGACTTAATGCCACAGATTGCAAATGGTAGAGTCAACCCGGAAATCAGAGTGCGGGCCATAAGGCAATCGGAGCTATGGTGATATGATCTCGCCGGAGAAGGTTGAAACAAACAATAATAGAACAATGCACTTACCACTTCAGTGGGTAAATGCTACTGTGAGCTGTGCGACTGGAAGATGTGGAAGCCTGTTGATGACGGTACGCTGATGACCGGATCCTAGCTGCCGTCGACTGCTGCGTACTAGTTGTGTCGCACTGGACTAGGAAGTGACGTCCCTTTGACTAGATGGAAATCTGTCTCAGCTCCAAGGACTGCCCACAGCTCCATGTGTTGATGTGGTGCTTGGTCAGCCTCTTGTCGAAGTCCCAGGGGGGGGTGAGAGTCAATGTCTCCTACGTGACTCCCCCTCTGCGCTTTGGACGCGTCCGTCATGAGAGTGAAAGATAGGGTCCTTGATATGAATGGTTCTCCCGGGCGACATTTTCTGACTGAGACCACTACCACATGCTCTGCTGACGTGGTGGGTGTTCGAATGCTCTTGGACTCCGGTCTCGCTCGGCGAATATTGAATCGCGATCGAACGTGCAGCTGTATTACTGGCATGCGGAGTCTGCAGTCCGTTACCACCATTGTCATGCTGGCGATGAGACCCAGTAAGTCGTAGCCATAGAGATGCCGGTGCTCGGCTGAGCTCCATGAGGATCCCGGCGCACTGTGTCCGTGGATGCGATGTAGCGCTCGGCGTCGGAGACGCTATCCCTGCTTGAGTACAACCAGCTCGCCCCCAGAACGTCGATGCTCTGTGACGGGGTGAGGTTGGACTTCACGTCGTTGATCACAAAAAAGGTGGGAGACGATGCGGACTGTCTCTCTGCTATGGAGTGTCTGGAGCTGTTCTCTGGAAGGCGCTGTCAGGATCCAGTCGGTCCAGGTAGATGAACGACGAAGTGGGGCTCTTCGCCTGTGGAGCTCTGCTACGACCTTCACTATCCTGTGAAACGTGCGGGGCGCTGTCGACAACCCGAACGGGAAGCACTAGAACTGGTAGAACGTGAGGTTGATATAGAAACTGAGCCACTGCCTGTGGTGAGGATGTATCGGATGTGGAGTTAAAGCATTCTTTAATTCGAGAGTGGATGCCCACCAGCCTTGATTGAGCTCCTTGAGAACTGCTGCTGGGCTCTCCATCTTGAAGGGGCGTGGTCTGATGAACCGGTTTAGTGACATTCAAGTGAGGATCGGGCGCCACTCGCCAGACTTTTTTGGGGTGAGAAAAAACGTCGAAGTGAACGCTACGGCGCGGGACAGTACCCGAAGGATCGCCGCATTCTGGAGCAGCTGCTTCCCTCTCTTGAGAAGTGCTTGCCGTCTGTCCACGTCCTTGGGAATCACTGTCTCTCGCGTCTGCGTTGAGCGTGGTGGGGGATGGTGAATTCGAGCTGGTATCCCTGGGATATATGCGTAGAACCCATGCATCCAAAGTCACCGGTCCTCCACCGGTTGGCAAAGTCCCTAACCTCCCCCCACCGCAAGGGGGACTTCTGGTGCCTGTGGATAGTCCCTTCCACTTCCTCTTCTGGGGGGACCACGGCGACCCCCACCCCCTCCCCTGATCGACCGCCCTTGTGTATCCACCACCTCCGCCTTCTTTAACGTCGGTTATCCTGTTTCCTTTCTGGAAGGATTGGCCTTTGTTGCCCTTAAACGGCTTGGTTCTGTCTGACGAAATGTCTGCGGCTGCTGCTGCTGTCGCTGCTGCTGCTGCGGAGCCCACTGCTAGCCGCACTTTTACCTTCAGCACGTTCGCAGGGCTGCCTGGCCTTCTTGTTAGCGACGTCATGTAGGCGCTTGAACTGTCCCCTTCCGAAGTAGGTCAGGTCCTATAGGCGGCTCTAGGAACTGTCGCGGATTCAGGAGGTTGAGAGCGTTGGTGGCGTTTACTTTCCGCAAGTAGGCGAGTTGATGCGCTAGCCTGCAAAGGTGTTCCCCCTTGCAGAACGTAGGTCCCGGAGAGTATATCGTGAATTTGCCTGTTCTCCGCACTATCTGCGATTTGGCAGGGTTCTAGACATCCGTTCATCAGGTGGGCTAAGGTGAGGAGGGATGCTTTCGCTAGCCGCAACCATCCCTGGCCAGTGTCTCCATGCCGCCCAATTCGGCGTCCCTCTTCTGGTTCCAAGGTGCCGACCCTGTGAGGACTTCCTTACGGAAGGGGTTACTTGATCCGCACTCCACCCCCGCTGGGGGGGGGGGTCGATCTGAGATTGGCCCATGTCCCTGCGTCGTACGCATGTGGGCCATGCCTTTTCTGGCACTGGGTTCCGGTCGAAGTACTCTACTTCTTCTCGACATCTGGTTGTGCTTGTAGGGTGGCGTCCACCCCTGTAGGCCGGCAGGGCCCGGCTGGTTTCTTGACTGTACGTGTCGCAGAACCTCCTGAAGTGAGACAGGAGCGGGACGTACGGGGCGCGTCTTCTCTGGTTTGTTACCCCTGCAGCCGCTTCCTCCCCAGTTCGTCAACCTCTGGTGAGGATTCAGGCCACTGGATCCGGGATCCCCTTTCTAGCATTACTACCGTAGTAAAGGAGCCCGCCCACTACAGGGCTCAGGAATCGGAGCGGCTTCTGGGCAGGAGTCATCTGATCTGTAGGCTCCTCTCGTACCACCACGTTGAACGTTATCCTAGCTGGTCGGTTCTTCTTCGAGTGGTGGATCCTCTCTTACCTCCGGACTCCGGCCGGTTCATGGCCCTCTTTTGAGATATCCCCTTGTGAGGTTCCTCCTGGCTTGATCGCTAAGCTTCGGGCAAGCTCGGTGGTTCAGGTTCCTTGACTTGGAACCAGAAGTTCGTCCCATGTGGACGGCGCTGCCGGGGTGGACTCTTACTGCTTCCCTGCTGGCTGTCGTTGGGGGGGGTCGACGGCGTCCTGAAGATCACGGCTTACCCGCGGCGGGTCGCGGTCGGCCCGTCGGTAACTATCTTTGGGCGGCTAGACGGTGGGTCACGGCTTCAGGACGGCTAACGCCGGATAGTCCGGGCAGTGAAGCTGCTGTTACCCACGGCTCCAAGAGCGGCTATTGCCGGTGAGCCACCTGGTGATCGTGGCTGCGAGAGCGGCTCTTTCGGTGATCCCGGCGGCGGCACCGGCTCCCCGAGGGCCTCTTGCCGGTGATCCCAGCGGCGGTCCCGGCTTCCGGAATGGCTCTTGCGGTGATCCCGGTGCGCGGCCACTTCTTCCGTAACGGGCCCCCCTCTTTGCGGAGATCCCGGCGGCGGTCACGGCTCCCGGAACGGCTTCTTGCCGGTGATCCGACGTGGTCACGGCTCCCGAAACAGCTCGTGCGGTGATCTCGGCTCCCGGAGCGGCTCTTGCGGTGATCTTTTCGGTGATCTGGTCTCCCGGAGCGGCTCGTGCGGTGATCTTTGCGGTAATCTCGGCTCCCCAGGCGTCTCTTGGCGGTGATCCTTTGCGGGATCTCGGCTCCCGGAGCGGCTCTTGCGGTGAATCTTGGGGGTCCCGAGCGGTTCTTGCGGTGATCTTTGCGGAGATCTCTCTCCCAGCAGCTCTTTTGCGGTGATATTTGCGGTGATCTCGGCTTCCGGAATGGCTCCTGCGGTGATCCCGGCAGCGGTCCCCGCTCCCCGAGCGGCTCTTGCGGTGATCCAGGCGGCGGTCTCGGCTTCTTGAACGGCTTCCGCGGTGATCCCGGGGATACTCGGCGGGCGGTCGGTACTCGTCGGCTCCGCAGCGAAAACCGGGCGGTGAGCTGGAAACGGGGGGGGGGACGGCTCCCGAGCGGTAGGGCCGGAGGGTGTACGCGTGATAGCGGCGGTGGAGAGACGGTAGCTCGGCGGTGGCGGAGACGGTGAGCGTAAGACTCCGGGACGCTTGATTGGTGGGTGAATATCACCGTAGGAACCACGGAGCTTGATCCTGGGGGTTGTCTCCGTTGACCCGTGATATCAGCTGGTCCATCCGCTGGGTGATGGGCACCATTGCCTCCTGCAGTGCCCGCCAGAAGAACTCCGCTGAGAACGGCGGTTGGTATGTAATCAGGGACGGTCTGGCCGGGTACGGGTGATGCGGGCGTATCCTTCTGCGTGCTGTTTCCTGGCAGCTTGGGCTTGATGGTCTTCTAGGTCTCCCCAATGCCCTACGGTGTACAGCCGTCGTCTAATTCAACCATGGTTCATCCCGGTGGCCTGACGGTGTATGCCTGCAAGTCGGAGCGGGTCGGGACAGGCGACAGGAAGGTCACATGTCGAACACTCTCTGGCTTGGGATTGGCCACTTCTTTCTCGGTCCTCGGAGTCGGATATCCATGTCTTTCTGGAGGAAGACCAAAAAACGAGAACAAAAGTCGGTTGGGAACTTTAAGGAACCATAACCGTGAGATCTCTCTTAAGTACATCGCCTAGCATACAATTGCGTCCATTCTAGCCCAGAACCACCGAGTGGAACTGGTATGCACACTAAAAACGCAAAAATAATCCCCTGGAACTAACTACCATAGAAAAACATGTACTTCCGGTTCGGATGTGAAATATGGAATGAAATTTGTTATATCGAACTGATGAGTCTAGTTCGGAACCAAATGAGGCTAAGCGGTAAAATTTCGGTCGGTAGAAAATCCAAAATGGCCACCGTTAAAAGTGTCCCGGCCTAAACTCCCCCATAACGGTAAGGCTCGGCCGTGACAACGGTAGTGGAACCCCCGCAAACGGGGAAAACCGAAGAAAAACGCGGTTGAGTCCTAACTCCCATAGAAAAAGCACGTAATTCCGTTTGGGTCTATGTTGAAATATGGAACGAAAAACTTGCGTATTCGCACCGCCGATGTTTAGTTCAGAACAATGGTCTACGCAGTAAAAATTCCACCGGTAAATTTTCCAAAATGGCCGCTGAAAAAAAGAGGCACCAGTCTAAGTATTCCCGTGAACGGTAAGGCCCGGCCGTACTAACGGTAGTGGGGCCCCCGTTGACAGGGGAAGACCAATAAGCTGACCCGTAAGTCCACGGAGGCAGCGGTAGGGCTAAAACACCGCCCCGGTGCACATGAAGCAGATGGCGTACAATGCCGCGAAAGTCGAGTCATGAACTTTAGAGCCCAGCTGGCCGACTATACCTTTACTGGCGCTGTACCGGACCATACCGGTGGGAATAGCGGATGAAAGTTGACCGCGAAAAAAACGCCAAGTAGCCGCTGAAAAAGGAGATAAAATAATCAGGAACCATCTAGCACAATAAGCTCCCCAACACAAGCACTAGAGAGTTATGTAAGGTATCCACCAGTGGATACTTCTTGCGACCCCTACGCACACACGTCCACTCTAGTGGAATAAATGCGCCCACGGTGGTCGCAGAAAATCCACAGCGGATATTAGCGCACGATGGTGTCTAAATAAATTTGCCAAACAATATAAAAGGCCTAATATATATAAGATTCATCACCGTGCGCTGAAACCTCCGTCCCCTATAAGCGACGGTGGAGTATTTGCGCGCACGGACCGCAGGGACTCCACCGGTGGATTACCGGCGGCACTCGTGCGCTGAAAACCCCGTCAACTATAGCGACGGTTGGAGTATTTCCGCGCACGGACGCAGGGGGACTCCACGGTGGATTTACAGGCGCACTCGTGCGATTAAAACATCCGTTTCCTATAAGCGACGTGTGGAGTATTTTTGCGTCCGTGCGCGGAAAATACACCGGAGGATTACCTGCCCACTAGATGCCGCTGAAACCCCCGTTTCCTAGAAGCGACGGTGGAGTATCATTTCCGCGACGGTGGAGTATTTCCACCGGAAAATCCACCGGAGGATTACCCGTGCGCTGAAACCCTTATAAGCGGCGGTGGAATATTTCCGCGCGCACGGACGCAGGAATCCACCGGTGTGGGATGGAAACATCCGTCCCTATAAGCGACGGTGCGGTGGGAGTTATTTCCGGCGCACGGTCGCAGGGTTTATCTGAAACACTATTCATACGCGACCCATATTGTAACCTTGAAGTACAAAGTAAAGTAATTAATAAACTCCCACAAAAGTCGCACAAGGATTGCCTATAGTGGCGATAATTATCGAGCGATAATAGCACAGAAGAATTTAAAAGAGGCATTCTAATACTTCACACCATTGTTTATTTAAAACTTGTGTAAGTAAGGGTACGTTATATTTGTAATTTCATGAATCTCTATCCTCTCATTTTGTTGTTGTTTTATGTATGTTTATTTTTATGAACACACCGTCGAATGGACGGTGGGTGCTGATGTATAAAAAGTGAATGTTTCAAATAAATAAATAACCAGTGATCTATCAGTTGTAAGATGAGTGTTTTGTTCCTACAGTTCATGCGCCGTGTCTTAATCGAGCGCGATTTAGACTGCGCCAAGTATGGTGGTATTTTAGTACAAAAAGTACGCTCTAGTGCGCTCTAGGGGCGCTCGGGAGTCCAGGGTTTCATGCGACGTACTAAACTTGAAAAATCCTCTTTTCTACTCTTTTACGGAATAAACCGTCAATACTATGATTGCGGTTTCATTTCTTTATAAGACAATAATCTAGTGTCAAACCAGATTCTCGCCCCAGCGCACCTAGGTGCACCTAGAGCACACCAAGAAGCGCCACCTAGGGCGGACCATTTTTCGTAAAATACCAACCATGAGACTTAAGAGTGTATAATGGTTCGTTTTCTTCACTGCTCTGCTTTGTTGCAGTACCTAATTGCAGTCTCTACCCAAGATCTGCATTGCGGCGGCTGCAAAAGTTAAATCATCGATATTTAGCGCGAATCGCTAGATAGGCCCTTAGCCAAATCCGAACGAAGCACGACGCACTTGGTTGCGCACTGAGCCGCTCCTATACCCACTGTTATTGCTGGAGGAAAAATTTAATTCCTGCATAAATATTCATGAGCTGAACGCGTATGTCACTTGCGTAATGTTCGCGTTGCGCTGCTTCACGTTCTTATAGTATGATTCTAACTCTATTACTCCTAAAAATGTTGAGACTGATTAAATGTAAAGGTTTCACCGAGGACTCGAACCAGCAACCTTTCCATCATCGGTCTAATCTTATACACAACGCTATGCAAACCGATCTGGCAGAAAGGCGTTGTTTTTTTTTTTTTTTTTGTGATCTAATGAATATTTTTACGAATAAAGCTCAAACAATACTGCTTACTCATAACTATATGATCAATCATCCGACCATGACGTTGCCGGTGGCTACGGGGTTGTTTCGTGGGGTTGTTTATGCTACAAATAACGAACTTATCCGAATAGCAATGTTTTCTTGATTTTGTGACCTTGTACAAATTAAATTGTATGATTTTTTGCCAGTATCTCACTTTATTTTCTATATTTTGAAATATCAACATATGTCCGTGTAAACCCATTTTTTAATCTCGTATCCTTCACGAAGCAGTTCCTAAGTTTGGTAAAAACTTCTACGAAGATATGAGTGTGCATCTTATCTTTCAGGTAACATATTGCGGCGTTGAAATAGTGTTTTCTTCAGCTCACAATTACTATTAAAGTCTAAGCAGAATGTTGAACTTTGTAACAAAATGCGACCTTTTTAAGGAAGTGTATTCGTTTTTTTTTATCCACATTTCTCACCCAAGAAAAGAAAAAAAAAAAAAAACAAAAAAAAAAAAAAAAAAAAACAAGCTATTTAAATATTGATCAAGCGATGGCATCGATACTTATTTTCGACCACAATTATATAAATTTTCATCAGATACATGATGGGAGGTGTGAAATATGGTCAAAACCTACTACGGATTGTAAATTACGTTATCGTTTATTATAACGTTGAATGCGTTTTAGTTACAGCATCAACTTACTTAGAATGTATGGTGCTCAATGGTGATCTTTAGAATACATTAAAAATTTCTTAATATTTGTTTAGTATAAAGAATTCCAAGTAAAAAAAAAAAAAAAAAAAAAAAAAAAAAAAAAAAAAAAAAAAAAACAAACAGTAAGGAATTGAGTGGAACCTATACTTTATTAGAAAGAAAGTCCTTTATTCCTTCACAAACATTGTTGACGTATAATTACTGATGACAATAAAATTGCTGGATAACTACATTTCTATTAACAAATACCCAATATGCATGATCCTGAATAATCCTAACAAGTGAAGCAAATTGCAAAAACAGATCAATACAACCCGGTGACACTTTTTAACCTACAGAACCAAATACGGTCGTATTTTCCATGAAAACGGTGCATTTTGGAGATAGACACACCCAAAAAATTGTTTCAAAATTGTATGTTTTAAACCTTTAAGGGGTTTGAACGTGTGATTTTTGTTTACGCGCTCGGCTTCGTTAACATACCTTCAGCATTCTTTTTAACAGCCCGTCACCGACAAGTGGAAGAATGTTTCAATTTTGAGCGCGAAGGTATCCTCGCACTACCGCGATAACTGTGTGCGTTGTTTTGCGTTTATTAAAATCCGCGCATCTCTACGCCTGCGTTCTGCTTTGCCTCAACTATTTTGAAGTTAACAAATTTTTTATCGGGAATTTTTGTTTCGTATGCGTCCAAACGTCAAATTTTTGACTTTTCCCATAGACTTGCGTGGTTTAAAAGTAAGCAACATAATTTTTTTTTATTTTGGCTATAGCATCAAAACAAAGTCGGTGACCCCCATTTTATATATATATATATATATATTATTTTCTTTGTTTCGCCGTTTACCTTTAAGATCGAAAATCAAACGAATTATAAAAAATAATTTTGAATATTGTTTATGAGTTGTTATAAGTAAATAACTCACACATGACACATAGCGATATTGAAGAACAAATAACTGAGAGGAGAGGAGAAGGTAGAAGAAGGAAGAAGGAAATTGTATTTATCATTCTTTTTTCTTTTATTTTGTGTTTTATTTTTTCCTGTTACTTTGCCACACAATGGTTCGCATAAGACCCGCCAGCGGAGGGCGGTGGATTATTAGAATTGATTGAAGGTAAAAGACGAACCCATATTATATCCTCCGGTGATTCCCGCGTCCGTGCGCGGGAATACTCCACCGTCGCTTTATAGGAAAAAACGTTCAAATTTCTCGCTAGGGTTATAGGTTCAGACCCATTACGATATATATTCAAAACAAATATAGTAGGACCTCGATGCCCGACCCCCCTTCGTGCGAATACTCCACCGTCGCTTATAAGGAACGGGTGTTTTATCGCACGAGTGCGCCGGTAATCCTCCGGTGGATTCCCTGCGTTCGTGCGCGGAAATACTCCACCGTCGCTTATAGGGACGGGGGTTTCAGCGCACGAGTGCGCAGGTAATCCTCCGGTGGATTTTCCGCGCACGGACGCAGAAATACTCCACCGTCGCTTATAGGGAACGGGGGTTTCAGCGCACGGTGATGGATTCTCTTATATATAGGTTTATGTTTTCAAATTTATTTATACACCATCGTGCGCTGATACTCCGACTGTGGATTTTCTGCGACCACCGTGCGCAGTTATTCCACTAGTGGACGTTTTGCGTAGGGGTCGCAGAAGATCCACTGGTGGATACCTTACATACATGATTAGTTCCAACATTTAGGGAAACAGAAGTTTTTTTTTTTTTTTTTTTTGTAATAACGGTAGTGGGGCCACCGGTGACGGGAAGACCAATAAGCTGACCCGTAAGTCCACGGAGGCAGCGGTAGGGGCTCAAACACCGCCCCGGTGCACATGAAGCAGATGGCGTACCATGCCGCGAAAGTCGAGTCATGAACTTTCGGCCCAGATGGCCGACTATACCTTTAATGGCGCTGTACCGGTACCTTACCGGTGGAATAGCGGGTGAAAGTTGACCGCGAAAAACAGCAAAGTAGCCGATGAAAAAGCGAGATAAAATACTCAGGAACCATCTAGCACAATAAGCTCCCCAACACAAGCGCTAGATGAATGTGGGAATTACTCAAAGGGGTCTACCCGAGGTAGACGCTTGTAACACAGGTGTGAACTAGCCGCCATCTTTACCGCGGAAGTACACACTGACTCACCCAAACAGACGCAGTTTTGCAACAAACTGGGATGGGCTCAAAGCAGCAAACCGAACCAGAATGGTGAGAAAAATGCGTAGAACACATAGTTTTGGTAGATAGGTGAGCAAAAGCTATAAAATCGTTGAAAATTGCAAACTTCTCGAGGCACAATTAAGAGCATAACTTGCTATGAGCGTAGCAAAATGAGAAGTCAGTGTTGCTAGATCATTGCCCCTGGCACGTGAGCACTCAGGGGTCATCACACTTTCCAGTGGGTATCGTAGGTATATTGCTAAATCGAGCGTAGAAAATGAAAGGGCATAAGTGGAAAGCTGTTGACATGGATAACCAACTTCCTCACCAAGCGTAAACAGAGAGTGGTGATTAATGGCTCCAGCTCTGAGTGGGATACTGTTGACTCCGGAGTATCCCAGGGGACAGTCTTAGGACCTCTGCTATTTTTGCTTTATATAAATGACATAGCTGATAACCTCCAATCTGAAATACGTCTTTTTGCAGACGATTGCATCCTGTATAGAACAGTTAATTCCAATTCTGACTGTGATAAGCTTCAGGATGACATCAACAAACTTCATGAATGGGGCATTATTTGGCAGATGGAATTCAACGCCAAAAAGTGTTATGTTATGAATATGGGTAATAAGAAGCAAATGTTCCTTCATAACTACAAGCTTAACAACCACCCATTGGCTACAGTGGACCATCACCAGTATCTTGGACTGTATCTTTCTCATAAATTTAAATGGGACTATCAGTATGATCATATGGTGAAGAAGGCCAACCAAATTCTTGGCATGCTGAGACGAAACCTTAGAAAGTGCTCCAGAGCAGCAAAGACAACAGCTTATCTGGCATTAGTTCGCCCGCACCTGGAGTATGCGTCAGCAGTCTGCGACCCCTATGAAGCTAAATATATCAACAAGCTTGAGATGGTGCAGAGGCGTGCTGCACGATTCGTTTTCAGCAATTATAACAGAGAAGCCAGTGTGTCTTCCATGTTAAATGACCTGGGTTGGGATTCCTTGCAACAACGCCGCAAAGCATCGCGTCTCATCCTGATGAAGCAGATCCTCATGGGTGAATCAGCCATACCCAAGTCCACTGTTAAACCAGCCCCTACTAGATCAAGGCGTCATGGTCATAGTCTTCAGCTTGCGCAGCCATTCTGCCGAACTGATGCCCACAAGTACTCTTTTGTTCCCAGAACTTGTAAGGATTGGAATAGTTTACCAGATAGCATTATCTCAATCAATTCAATGAACTCATTTAAAACCCAGTTAACTAACTTTATTAGGCAACGCGACAATTTAGCAGCAATTCAAGTGGCCATTCCGTCTTCTCCCGTGGCTTTACATGGATTTGTTCCTGAGTCCGTCGCCACGTACCAATCCAGATCCAGATCAGGTCAGGCTTGAATGGGAACATACTAGGAGATGTAGGTGATCGGAACACGCACCTTTAATATTCCAGTATTCCAATTGGAAGCTTTGAACACATATATTGGTAGAACAGTGTGGGAAAAAATAACAAGGCCGTCGTTCTGTCCATATTTAGTACTGTGTTACTACTGCTATCTACAGTAGATAGCAGCTATTCAACCATTCTTTTTATTTAAAGTGATACCCAGTGCTAATGCGAGAGAATCAAAGACTCAACACTTAAATCACCACTTAATTAACTCAGTTGCAGTTATAACCTTCAACTACCATTAAAGAGGCACTACCCGTTCCTCAGCCTTGACCCCACCACTAAAACCATCAAAGCAGAGATTTTGGTATCATTAGAAAGCTTGTACCTTTCTCATTTTGTCTGCAAAATATTTTGACTGACCTCTTTACCATTACGATGCTACAAGCACAAACATGGAATGTTTACGGTTACTGGAAATGTTGTTCAGTAATCTATGAGCTGTTCTAATACACATATTTACCACTCACGTTAAAATGCCGGATTCAAATGAAATTTTGAAATTAAGGTATGTTGGTGATGGCTTTTCTATTAAACAATATCATTAGGTGTTGTAATTAGATGGGGCACCTTTAAGTAGCTTATTATAATATGGAAAATCAAAATACAATGTGAACTTTCATGATAAAATTTTTAAAAACGTGCCATTAAAAAACCCACTTAAAGGCTGACTCGGAGATTTCCCGATGAGGGCGCACTCAATTTTCAAACAAACCGTGTTTTTTTGCATCTTCACAATGCTTGTCCACGTACTAATAATTGTGTGAAATAACTAAGCTCAAATTGAAGTTCGTCATATAGAAGATCACAACTTTGTTATAAAATTCTGGATCCAGAATTTTTGTTATACACGGTATCCTATGGCACTGTTATACTATGCATATTGTTTACTGCATGAAAACAGAATATCCGATTCATCTCTAACTTTGGAATTAAGCATTTTAGGTGAATATCTTTAGTTTTACGTGACTATTTTTAATTACAACACACAAAAAAAAATATATTGAAATTTCTGAGTCAGCCTTTAATACTCTACCTCAGCTTTCCTCCAAGGTTTTGCTTTGTTAGTTTTTTCTCTTATCTTGTGTTCTATTTATGCACCAATTGTTAAATGGCCATTATGTCTGTAACATAAGTAATCCCATGATTACAATCAATGCTTATTACAGAAAACATTTTTTTTACAAATCCGCAAATTTCACCAAGTTCAATGAATTACTATGTCGATTACCTGGTTTCCATGGAAACCAGTTATTGTCAACTTCAAGTAAAACTATTGTTATCTACAGGAATTTTTACTAAAAGCACAGCCTGAAGCAATGCAATTTAATAAATGATACAATACAAAAGAACTACACACACTTCATGTAAGATATAACCACATAAAACAAGATTTTCAAAGTGTCTAGCTTATACGTTTGTTATTCTGAACATGTTTACGAACAATACAAGCCACATACAGGGAGCACCAAATGGAAATTTGTTGCAACTGTTGAATCCTTCGCTTGATTCTACCATTCCAATCTACATCATTCTGAGTTTAACTGCCTTCCTCGGAAATCTAGGGACAGTTCTGGCTTTCTGTATGGATCCGGCTGTGCATAGCAAAGCATCCGATTTCATATTGCTGAATTTGGCCTGTGCCGACATCGGTGTTGCTGTTTTCACCACGCTTAGATTGGTGCTGCCGAAACTGCTCGGCTGGTGGCCATTTGGCGAGATTGGATGTAGAATAACATTCTTGCTTGAAATCACTTCTCTAAATGCAGGTATATACCTCATCATCTTACTCAGTTGGGATCGCTACAAAATGTTGGCTTTGGATTATGCCGAATACTCCAAGACATATAACCAGATGAAATACATTTTGAAAGCCATTGCTTTGATATGGGTAGTTGCTTCTGTTCAAGGAATTGCTGAAAATTGCACATGGAATTACATCTTAGCATCCATTCCAAAAAAGAGGAGACCCAATTTTAACAATTTCTGCATCCGTCCTTCACGTCTTAAACAAGTTACAAATGCAATGGTCCTCATTGTGCTTATCATCTCAATTCTGCTTGTGGCAGCACTTGGGATAAACTTGAAATTATGTCGACACCTAAAAAAATGGAAAAGAGTTGGTCAAATGGAGTCCTTTCCAAGCAGTATCTCTGCAGCAACAACTACAAGAGCAGACCACGACAGAAACATTTCTGGACGTGTCTTAATTCGCAAACGCTACCTCAAACCAATCATTACCTACTCAGCTCTGGTCTTGTCGCTTATCCTCTGTAACCTTCCTCTGAGTGCAGTCAGCACCGTGCTCATCTTTTGTCACAAGTGTTTCGTCTTTGATATAACCTTACTTTTTCCCTACCTATATGCCCTGGTACAGTTTAAATCTTGTATCAATCCCTTGTTGTATGCTTTGACCAATGCTAGAGTTAGAGCATTCTATAAACGCAAACTCAATGCTGCATTCAGGAGGTTTGCTGCATTTCCTCAATAGTGTCTCATGCACCATATCAAAATGACAAGCAACCACTGAGTGCAGTTCTACTTGATTTAATATTTCTGTTAAGAACAGTTGAGGTTTTAATCTCTAGATTATTGGTGATAGTTAATAACAAAAGTTCTAACCTAATTTACATGTACCGTGTGTCCAAAAAAAACGCAACACTTGGTGGCAGGCGCCATAAGTTTTGAACAAAAGCATGTGACTACTTATTTTTTATTGTAAGGTAAGATGGGATAGTTAGCTAATATTCCTGAAAAGTTCATAAAGGCAGAGTCAATAGTTTTTAAGATATGACCCCAACAATCAAGTAACCCGCAGAACAAATTTTACAAAAATGAGGAGCTGGTTAACCACAAGACTGGCAATGAAGAACAGAAAGCAAATAAAATATTGATTGCAATCAACATTTACTTGCCCAATTTTCTTGCAGAACGACTTCTGCTGGGTCAAATGACTGCATTTACATTATTATTATTTAACTGATAATAATAAAATAAATTTTTTGGTGATAAAATATGTTTCAAGAAGATAAAAAACTATGACTAAGTCATAGACAAACTCCACATTACATAAAATGATAAATGCGTTGGGCTGCAACTTGCTTGTTACTGAAAATAATGTTACATTCTCAACTTTATGAAGGTAAAACCTATGTTTTCAACACAAAACTCAACGACAATATCAGTATATTTATTCTGTCATTAAATTTTGGGTAAAGATAACTCTTTGTGTGCCGTCACAAAATGATGATGATGAATGATTAGCTCTAATCCAATGCAGTCTTATTTGGACAATACCAAGAGTTTGTTGATCATACATTCCTAATTCGATCTTTTAAAGCTTTTTAAGTGTGTTAAAATGCATGTTTTTTAGTTGTTATTACCAATGGAAACATTCATATGTTAATATTTGTTGCAGCACCCGTCTTTTAATAAAAGGGGGAAAATGGTGGATGGGTGGTTGGGACTTAGAGATTCATATTGGTGGTTCTGGGCGCAAAACGTACAGTGCCGTAATTGTAGTCAAAAGCGCCTCAATTTGGTTAAATGGGTCATGCAGCTTACTTGATTCAGGGGTCATATCTTAAAAAATATTTACTCTACCTTTATGAACTTTTCAGGGATATTAGCCAACAGTCCCATCTTACCTTACAACAAAGGATAAGTAGTCACATGTTTTTGTTCAAAACTTATGGCGCCTGCCACCAAGTGTTGCGTTTTTTTTGGGACACACGATACATAGTAGTAAATGTAGAGAGTCAAAATGAAATACTGAATATAAAAAAGGTGATCAGAAAACTATGACAAAAATGAAGGGAATCTACTAGCCTCAATCAAGGCTGTCTGCTAAGAACTGACAAAGTTGTTATTTTTCACACTGTACTGCATAATTAACATTTATTCTCAATTATTTTGAACATTGTGTTTTCAGGTTTGAAATCAGTGTTTTAGCATTTTTTAGGGCTACCCTCTCTAGAGAAAGATTAAATAAACAACAACAACAAAATTGGGACACTGCCTGGTTGTCTGTTGTGCACACTGGCTGGATCCAGGATCCTACTAATCTAGGTATAAAACCACAAACACCTGTTGTGGTCAGGTGCAGTGGTTGTGCTACTCTCTGCCTCAGTTGAACTGATTGAACTCGCAAGTGGAAGCATGGAACATAGGAAAGGTGAAATTGGAGACCTCAAATTAGGTGTTTAATAGAGTGAATTCTTGCCATTTTTTAGTTTTAGGGAGGGGGATATGTTCCACTCCTTATTTGATGACATTATTTATATCAGACGTGTAAACCAATGAATGAAGTTGGTAGAGGGCCTTGAACAAGGCTAGGAATCTACATGGAAAGGTGGTCAAACCTTGTTGAGTTGGCATGCAATGACTCTTTTGATCACTAAAAGAGAAAAATGTCCTCTTGTCCTACATACACTGGCCACTCTTTAAAGTTTCACCTTATCTTGATTTTTGACCCTTGATCCTATAACTGCAGGAAAAATCTCTTAAAAAGTCACTTTTTTCTAAATTAAAAAAAAAAAACTTTCATTACTATATAGTAACAAATTTTGTTACTATATAGTAATTTTTTTTCTCTTAAAGGTCCATGGCCCGATCGCTAATAGCCTCGTCCCCAGAAGCCCAGATTTTACCTGAGTGGTTAACATTTTGGTATCGGAAGAAAGCTACTATTTTTCTCATTTACCCTGTGAAATCTTAGGGCCAAAGGATGTTTGGTTTGAAAGTTATGAGCGAAAATGTACCCCATTTTGGTGGACCAATATTAATTTTACACAGTACTCTATGGGGCTTACAAAATCACGTTTTTAACTCTCACATGAAAACGGATTGAAATAATCAGCGCGAAACTTTACAGATGGGGTTTTGGGGTGAAGACCGGTCTATCAAGAAGAAAACTTCATATCCTTAAATCGGGCCATCCCCCTTTAAAAAGATACATTTTAGACATTTTTAAAAGAATTTTTTTCAATTTTTTTACTAAACTCCTCATTTTTCTCAGTCCTCTCGATTGCCCCACAGGCCTATAAAGTTACTAAACTAGAAAAATCCTCTTTTCTACTTTTTTACGGAATAAACCTCAATACTAGATTACAGTTTGTTCCGATATAGGACATAAAGTAACGTAGTAACTCTGTTTGATAACCCCACAACATCAAAAAAATCACCCACAATGTTAAATAACCCCACAAAGTTCTATTTCTACATACAAATAACCCCACAACGTCACTTTAGTAAGCACACACACAGACATACACATACACATGGTGCATGTCACACACGCACATTGTGTAAGGATGACTTTATTTGTTGCAATTGATAATAATGCAACTTGTTATGTGGTTGAAAGACATGCTATTAGTTTCTTCATAAACATTTGTTTTCTGTCTACATAGCTACAGGCATACCAAATCTTTTTGTAATAAAAAGGTAGATCCAAAATGTGAAATCCTGACAAAACTAATTTCCTATTTTGTTTGCATTGCTGCAGGCATACAAAAGCATGTTTAAATCCAATTTCTTACGGCAGTCGATCAATTTCTTACAATTGCAGTATGACATCATTCATGACCATAACAAAAGGTAAAAGTTTCATATTTGCACACACAGGGAAAACATTTAACTCAACAGCAATGCAGTTATAACCTTCTATCATAGGATGGAAAATCAAGGATAAATTTGATTAAAATTTAGACTTATGCTGAAATTCGTTCAGAAACTACACATACTTGGAAAAAAGGTTATGTTTTGTCTCTGACAAAACAAGTTTGGAACAGGCCTATAAAATGTAGACTGGCATAAATACTTTATACCCTTCATGCCTACTTTATATCATTTGCTATATTCTGTTATGGAATAATGCACATAATACAGAGTAGGTGAAAATAATTATGTGTGTGTATGTGTGTCCATAGTAAAAGTGTTAATTTACAGTGATTTAATCTAGCATGTTAAAGTACTCCCATTTACCATTAATTTTGCAAAATCAACTTAAATCTTAAAGGTGCTTGTTCCGATTTTTGTGTATCGTGTTATCTACTTGGTATGAGAGCCTGACACTTGTATACACAGGCCACCAGGTACCGTGGGAAACAAACTTGCGGTTTTGATGTTAGACGCGATAATGCATAGTGTAACGCCCTATTCATACTGTGCTAATATTGATGGT